>CANNZV010001980.1:0-119482 GCA_947561585.1 Caprella mutica
CAATTAGACCGTTTTATGTTTAATATTCAATTGGATTATCCTTCTTATGAAGAAGAGATTCAAGTGGTCAAGGCAACAACAGCGATGGAGCGGTATGATTTAAAAAATATTGTAACAGCGGAGCAAATTTTATCTTATCAAAGTTTGATTCGTAAAATTCCTATTGCGGATAATGTATTAGAATATGCAGTAAGCTTAGCCTCTAAAACTCGTCCAGGAACAAAAATGGCTACAGACAAAGTCAATAATTATATTTCTTGGGGTGCAGGGCCTAGAGCTTCTCAATATCTTGTATTGGGGGCAAAATGTCACGCAGCGATTAGTGGCAAATATTCTCCAGATAAAGAAGATGTTCAGGCAATTGCTAAATATGTTTTACGACATAGAATCGTTCGAAACTATAAAGCGGAGGCAGAAGGTATTACGGAGGAAGATATCATTGAAAGCTTATTTTAGAAGAATAGAGCGTAGAGAGAAGAGGCCTCTTCGTTGAGGGAATAGAGATTTTAACGAAGATATTGGTAACCAATTCTGTCTCTTTTTTACAGCAATACCCCTTCAGGAAAAGAGCTACTATTTATAAATTAAAAAGCCCTTGATGAAAATTCATCAAGGGCTTTTTAGATTATCTATATGCGTTCAGTTCCGCTTGCGGAATGCGCTCTACGCTACATTATTTAAAAGCTTCTGTCACTAAATCTTTCTGCTGTTGGTCAGATACTTTCTTAAACCCACTAGCAGGAGAAGCACTTGACCTTCTAGAAATTAATTTAATAGAGAAGTCTTGGTAGAATGCTAAGAAAAATTGCCAAGCACCCATATTTGAAGATTCCTCTTGGACCCAAAAAGCTTCTGCATTTTTATATTTCTTTTTCATCTTTTCCATCTGTGTTAATGGGAAAGGATATAATTGCTCTAACCGAACGATGGCTACATCATTTCGATTATCTGCCTGTTTTTTCTGCAATAAATCGTAATACACTTTTCCTGTACAGTATAAAACACGCTTCACTTTCTTGGTATCAGTAGCCGTATTAACTGCTGGGTCATCCAATAATTCTTGAAATTTTGTTCCCGTTGCAATATCCTTAACATCAGACACACAAAGTGGATGTCTCAATAAAGATTTAGGGGACATTACCACTAATGGCTTTCTAAACGGGCGCTCTAATTGACGACGGATTAAGTGAAAGAAGTTAGCTGGCGTTGTTACATTAGCGACAGTCATGTTAAATTCTGCACAGGCTTGTAAAAACCGCTCTGGCCTTGCACTAGAGTGTTCTGGACCTTGACCTTCGTAACCATGCGGTAAAAGCATGACCAACCCACTCATTCTGCCCCACTTACTTTCTCCAGCTGTGATATATTGGTCAACCATGGTTTGTGCACCATTGTAAAAATCACCAAACTGTGCTTCCCAAAGGACCAAAGTATTTGGGTTGGCTAAAGAATAACCGTATTCAAAGCCTAATACGCCAAACTCTGATAGGAGAGAATTATAAATCATGAATCGACCTTGGTCGTCGCTCATTCCTTCTAACCTATTTAATGGCTCAAAGGTCTTGCTATCGTTAAAGTAAGCATGTCGATGGGAGAAAGTCCCTCTTTTGACATCTTGTCCACTCATTCTCACATCTTTGCCTTCTAGCAAAATAGAACCATAAGCAATTAGTTCTGCTAATGCCCAATCAATTTGTTTTGCATCTATTAATTTTTTCTTTCCTTTCAATAACCTATTAACTTTACTTAATGGGGTAAAGTCTTTTGGCAAAGTCATCAAATGCTTGGTAACTTTGTCTATTATTTTTTTACTGATTCCTGTTTTAGGAGAAGTAATAAAGTCTTTTGGTTCTTTCGTTTTTCTTAATTGTCTCCATGCTTGTTCAGGTTCTTGGTAAGTATAAGGCAATGGTTCTTCTCTTACTAAATCTAATCTATCTTGCAGGTCTGACCAAAATCCTTTTTCTAATGCTTCTGCCATTTGTTTTTCTACCTCCCCTTTGGCAATAAGCTGTTTAGAATACACTTCTCTTGGATTTGGGTGATTATTGATGATATCATACATCTTCGGCTGTGTAAATTTCGGGTCATCCCCTTCATTATGTCCGTGACGACGATAACAAACCATATCTATGAAAACATCATTATTAAACTTCTGACGATACTCCATTGCAAATTCTGTTGCAAATAGAACCGCCTCTGGGTCATCTCCGTTTACATGAAAAACAGGTGCTTGTACGACACTTGCAGCTGCTGTACAATAAGTAGAAGACCGTGCTTCTTCGTAGTTCGTTGTAAAACCTACTTGGTTATTAATCACAAAGTGAATTGTTCCACCCGTATAATAGCCATCTAATTGACTCATTTGCACCGTTTCAAAGACAATTCCTTGTCCAGCAACCGCTGCATCTCCATGAATTAGAATAGGCAAGATTTTATCATAGTCACTTTTATATAGAACATCTGCTTTGGCTCTAGCAAATCCTTCCACGACGGTATTGACAGATTCTAAGTGCGATGGGTTAGGCACCAACTTTAAGTGTACCTTTTTGCCAGAAATGGTTTCTACAATTGAAGAGTATCCTAAATGATATTTTACATCACCATCTCCAAAACTCAAATCAGGAACCGCCGTTCCTTCAAATTCATTAAAGATATGCTCGTAGGTTTTTCCCATGATGTTCGCTAGAACATTTAAACGCCCACGGTGAGCCATCCCAATTATAATTTCTTCAACTCCTTCCTCTGCCGCTCGACTAATTGCTCCATCTAAAGCGACAATCGCAGATTCTCCTCCTTCTAGTGAAAATCGTTTTTGGCCAACATATTTGGTGTGCAAAAACTTTTCGAACATCACTGCGCCATTCAGTTTTTCTAAGATACGTTTCTTCTTGTCTACACCAATATCATAGCTTCTTCCTGGATGATGTCGTTCAATTTTTGCTCTTATCCATCGACGTTTTTCTCTGTCTTGAATATGGTGATATTCAAAACCAATATTGCCACAATAGATTCTATTAAGGTGAGTAACAATTTCCTTTAGTGTTTTATTTTCTAAACCAGCTTCTTTGCCCGCATTAAACACCGTACCTAAGTCCGATTCGGTCAATCCAAAGTCTTCAATCGCTAATTGCGGTTTTCTATCTTTTCTTTTTCTAATTGGATTGGTGGTAGACAAAAGGTGTCCACGATTTCGGTAGGCTTTGATAAGGGATAATACTTGAAATTCTTTTTTATCAAATGCCACTCCATTAGTCGTAGCTGATTTTGCTACTCCGTTGCTACTTGTACCAGTGCCATCCGCATAATCAAATCCTTTAAAAAAAGTTCTCCAACCTTCTTCTACTGAATCAGGGTTTTCCTGATACCGTCGATACATATCGTCTATAAAAGAAGGATGTGCGTTTGCTATAAATGAATAATCGCTCATTATTTTTTATATTTAAGTTTGGTCCTATTTATTTTGTCGACAAATTTCGGTTAAATATTGTTCTCTAGCAATAAGGGAACAGGTAAAATATAACCTACCCATCTGGCAGCTTTATTTTGTCCTTCTTCTTCGTTACAAAAATACTCATTATGCTACGGCATAACTCCGTTTTTTGTGCCTTGAATAAGAATAAACTAAAACTACCATTTTGGGTACCTTATTTATTACCTGCTCCCTAACCTATTAATTTTATTCTTGACTTACCTATTTTAGTAGTAAAATAAAAATATTGATTAGAAAGAGGGTTATTTTTTATTGGTTAAATAAACTCCAACTAAGATTAATGCCATTCCTAAAACGTGCAAAAAAGTAATAGGTTCTCCATCGTAAGCGCCTAATAAAATAGCTATCACTGGAATCAAGTAACTCACTAAAGAAGCGAAGACAGGATTGGTTACTTGGACTAATTTAAAAAATAAAATAGTCGCCATCACAGTACCTGCCAATGCCAGTAAAGTTACAGTTCCTAATGAAGTCCAACCATATTCATGTGTTTGAATGATTGTAAACACATCAGTTGTTAGTAAATAGAGTAGACAAGGGACACCAACAATGAAGAAAGCCGCGGCACTTATTTTGATAGAACTCATTTCTTGTAAGTGCGCTTTTACGGCATTGCTGCTTATAGCATAACAAACACAACCTACCAAAATTAATCCTCCATACCATAAATTACCTTCTATTCCGGCATTTTGCCCAAAAACAATTAGAAAGACCGCACCCAATAATCCAACTAAAATACCACTAACTTTTGACCATACTGCACTTGCACCAAAAAATAGAATCCCAATCACCAATGTAAATAATGGTGCAAGTGAGCTAAGCACGCCTGCTACAGAGCTACTTATTTCTGTTTGGGCAGTAGAAAAAAGAATAGCAGGCAAACCACTTCCTGTGACGCCTACCAATATTAGATATTTTAATTTTGACCAATCAATACTTCGACAATGCCACAAGAAGACTGGAAAAAAAGCAATTCCAGAAATACTTAGCCGCAAACAGGCGACTTGAATTGGAGAAAAAGCAACTAAACTTTTTTTGATTAAAATATAGGAACTACCCCATACCAACCCCAATAACAAAAGTATACTCCAACTCATTAAAGTAGGCTGTTCAGCATTCACAGCTTGTTGATTTTTCATGCAAGATTGATTATCATTTTTGTAAAAGGAACACGATAAAAATAAATTCAGATTCCGTCAAAGTAAATAAGATAACTAAACGGTTCACTTTAAGTCGCGTTGGCTTTTGCCCAGAGGCAAAATAGCTTGAGCCACTTATTTCTTTGACTTTAAAGAATCTGAATTTATTTTTTTTACTACAAAGGGGTGCAAAATAGAAAAACTAGTAATGGATTTTTTATTACTTCAAAAAAATTCCAGTTGTAAGGCATGATTTTTTTTAGGATATTTGCAGCTTAATTATCATATCACACATTAGAAGTATTTTTCTTTTTTATACTTCTTTATAAAATTACAACGATGTCAGACCATATCGAAAATGAAGGCAAGAAAGGAAAACTTTTATTATATATTTTCTTAGCCTTCTTACTATTTATTATTACTTGGGTTTCTGTTTATAGAGCTAATTTCCAAATGGAATTCTAGGTAAGAGGGGAGGAGGTTTATAAGGGAATAAGGTTTGTGAGAAAATTTATAGGACAAAACAATTTAGCTCATCTAACGACTCATTACCTTATAAGCCTCATCCTTCTAAGACTTCTCGGAGGATTTCATGCGTATTCAAACCACTAAAATTTTCTACATGGACTCGATAATAATCAATTAGTTTTTGTACTATTTTTTGTCTATCTACTCTCGCCATTTTTACTTCCTTTTTTTTCAACAATAGGTCTACCTTTTCACTTAAGTCTTTATTTAAAGCATATTGATGCAAAGGCTCCTCTTTGACAAATTTTCCATCACGCATATTTAACCAAGGTGTTTCTAAACTCCATTCACCTCCAGGATAAAAACCAAGGTATCCTGCTAAATCGAGCATGAAGTGCAGGTGAAAATTAGGGTTTAATCGTTCTAATTTGTCCAATGTGGCAAAGCGATTAAACAAAAAATTAAATAACTCCGAATTTCCCTCTTCCTCTTTGATGGTTTTCTGAGCTAATTCTATCATAAAAAGGCTAACTGTTCCTTTCATTAGTTCAAAAGGTATCGACTCATAGATTTTAGCGGCTTTTATTTCCTTAATCCGATTTATTGGCTTGTTATCTCTAAAATAGGCTACCATATCTACTAAGGTCGCAGGTTGTAATAAGCCCGTCTTTACTTTTGAACGCTTGTTTCTAACTCCACTGATAATATATTTTCGCAAGCCCTTTTCTTCTGTGTAGATATCTAAAATTAAACTCGTCTCAGAATACTTAAGTGCTTTAAAAATAATCCCTCTAGTTTTAATTAACATACATGAATTTAAGTTGAACTAAAAACATTTTTTAGATTAATCTAAAAATACTATTTTTACAAAAAATAATATTAAAGCCAAGATAATGAATCCTATTTCTAAAGCCGAAGAAAATCATTTAAAAGCTATTTTTAATTTATGCGAAGAATTTGGAAAGCCTGCCTCGACTAATGCCATTGCAAAAATAATGAAAACAAAAGCAGCTTCTGTGACTGCTATGATTAAAAGACTTTCAGAGAAAAGTCCTGCTTTAGTCAATCATCAAAAACACAAAGGGGCTCACTTGACAGATGTAGGAAAAAAAATAGCCACTAACCTCATTCGCAAACATCGGTTGTGGGAAACTTTTCTAGTCGAAAAACTAAATTTTTCTTGGGACGAAGTACACGAAATAGCAGAAGAGTTGGAGCACATCAAAGCAGAAAAATTAATTGATAGATTAGATGAATTTTTAGGCCGACCAAAATTTGACCCTCACGGCGACCCTATTCCCGATGCCGAGGGAAATTTTACCTTTAGAAAGCAAATATTATTAACTGAACTGACAGAACATAGAACGGCTGTTGTTGTCGGAGTGATGGATGATTCCCCTTCTTTTTTACAATATTTAGATAAATTAAACTTAGTCCTTGGCGCAAAGGTTAAAATCTTAGAAAGAATAGAATATGATGGTTCTAATAGAATTCTTTTAAATGATAATCACGAACAGATTTTGACGAATAAAGTTTGTCAAAATTTATATGTCAAAACGCTTTAATAAACATGAAAAAAATTACCTTATTTTTATTTGCTACGCTATTTACATTTACCACTTTTGCGCAAGAAAAAAAGACCGTTGTTGCTACTGCGTCAATGATGGCCGATATGGCAAAGAATATTGCTGGTGGGAAGCTCAATGTTGAGTGTATCGTTCCTATTGGTGGAGACCCTCACTTACATGAACCTACACCTAGAGATGCCCAATTGGTCAATAAAGCAGATTTGGTAATCATGAATGGGCTTACTTTTGAAGGCTGGTTAAATGAATTAGTTGAAAATTCGGGGACCAAAGCTAAAACGGTCAGAGTGACCGAAGGCATTCAACCAATAGCGAGTGCTCAATATAAAAATTCTTCAGACCCTCATGCTTGGATGGATGCTAGTTTGGGTTTGATATATATTAAAAATATCAAAGATGCACTTGTAAATTTAGATCCTGAGAATGCCGATATTTTTGAATTTAATTATGGCGTTTATAAAAAACAATTAGAAGACTTAGATGAATATATCAAAGCAGAAATTCAAAAAATCCCTACTGAAAAGCGTGTTTTAATTACTTCTCACGATGCTTTCCAGTATTATGGCCGTGCTTATGGAATTCGCTTAGAAGCTATTTTAGGAACGTCCACAGATGCTGAAGTACAAACTTCTGATATCGTTCGATTAAACAAGGTGATTAAAGAAAGTAAAGTGCCTGCTCTTTTTGTGGAAAGTACGGTCAATCCTAAGTTGCTAAAACAATTAGCTAAAGACAATGATATCCAAATTGGGGGACAATTATATGCAGATTCTATTGGTGATGAAGAGAGCCCTGCTCCAACATATATAGATATGTTAAAGCATAATACGAATACTATCGTAGCTGCTTTGACAAAAGTCCGAGATATAGAACAAAAAAATACCCCGCCAGATAAAGAGAATAGCAGTTGGTGGCTATACGGAATCATTGCTGGATTGCTGATAGGTGGGTTTGTCTTGATGTTAAGAATGCAGCGTTAATTATTCATATCTTTAACAAATTTTATGGTCAATAGTGTGGACCAATAAAAAAAGGTGATACTCATTTGAGCATCACCTTTTTTATTATTTTTTTTGAGATATTTATAGTTCCTTTCGTAGTCTAGCAACAGGAACATTTAATTGTTCTCTATATTTTGCTACGGTTCTTCTTGCAATATTATAGCCTTTTTCTCTAAGCATATTTTTTAACTTTTCATCAGAAAGAGGCTTTCTTTTATTTTCATTACTGATAATGTCTGTCAATATTTTCTTTACTTCTAAAGTTGATACCTCTTCTCCATTTTTTGTCATTAAAGACTCTGAGAAAAAGTCTTTTAAGCGTTTTGTCCCAAACTCTGTTTGCACAAATTTACTATTTGCGACTCTTGAAACTGTAGAAATATCTAGTCCTGTGATTTCTGCGATATCTTTCAGAATCATTGGACGCAAAGTTTTTTGGTCTCCAGACAAAAAGAAATCGTATTGATATTGCAATATCGCATACATTGTACGATACATCGTTTGCTGACGTTGGCGAATCGCATCAATAAACCATTTAGCAGAATAAATTTTCTGTTTGATGAACATCACCGCTTCTTTTTCTTGGCGATTTGCTCTCTTGACTTTATGGTTGACCTTATAAGATTTTAGCATTTCCTTATACTGGTCATTAATTCTCAAATCAGGTGCATTCTTAGAGTTAAGCGTCAAATCTAGCTCACCATCTCGATTGACAATGATAAAATCTGGAACAATGTAGTGTTGATTTTTTCTATTGCCTCCTCCATCATGGCCACTAGCTGGTTTTGGATTGAGCTTTAGTATCTCATCAATAGCATACTTTAAGTCTTCATCATTAGTACCTAATTGTCGCTTTAATTTGATGTAATGTTTTTTAGAAAATTGGTCAAAGTAAGAGGTGACAATTTTTAAGCCATTGGTGATAGCTTTCTTTTCTAAGATTTCAATATCCGTTTTTTCTAACTTACTAATAAGTTGAATTTTCAGGCACTCTTGCAAATCTCTTGCACCTGTTCCTGCTGGATCAAATCTTTGAACCTTGCTTAATAGAAAATTTATCTCTTCTTCTGTAGTTGTTATATTCTGCGAGAACATTAGATCATCAATAATTGCAATCGGTTCTCTTCTCAAATATCCATCATCATCTATACTGCCGATAATTTGTGATGCAATTTTATATTCTCTATCATCTTGTAGTTCCAATAAGCCCAACTGCATTTCTAAGTATTCATGATAGGAACTTTCTACTGCAATAGGAATTGACCTATCTTCTTCTTCAAGATTATAATTATCGCTTCTAAGCTTATAGGATGATGGGTCATCTTCTATATACTCAGTTAAGTAATCATCTAATTCAAATTCATCATCTCTAGTTATTTCTGGTTCTGGTTCTGCATCTGCATCTTTTGCTTCGGAGCCGTAATTGTCTTCTACCTGTTCTCCTACGTCAATAACTTCTTCTTGATCCTCTGCTTCTTCCAAAGCTGGGTTTGCCTCCAATTCCTCTTTGATTCTTTGATCTAAAGTTGCTGTTGGTATCTGGAGCAATTTCATTAACTGAATTTGCTGTGGCGATAGCTTCTGAAGCAACTTATGATTAATGCTCTGTTTTAATAACGGATTTGCCATGTTTGTTGTGGTATCTTTTAGATTTGCGCCGTTTATTATTTATCTCAAAGGGGAAAAACTAGAATAACATTTGTAGAAAAATAGTGATTTTTTTTGTGGAAAGATTTCTCAATTAACTTTTCTTAAATCACTTTAATTTATTGCAAGATAAGTGTTTTTATATCAATAAATCCAATTTTGGTTCGATTTTTTTATCAAAAACCTTGCCAAAAATATTTAAAACGTTCTTAATCAAGCTTTTGTTCTAAAAATTATTTTTCTTCTTTTTTTTTAAATGTCATAATACTATTAAAAATAGCCGCCACTTTCATACGGAGCTAACTTATTAGTGTTTTGTAAATATTTAAATAACTAAAAATAATTACTATATGAAGAGGAGAAAAAATATATTGGTCCCAAACAATAATATTGACAAAATTTAGTCTAATTCTTGCCTTGTCACGAAATTTATTTTTTTATCAAAAAAAATGACAACTATTTACCAAAACAATAAATCATCTTTTTCATCCTTTAATTAGGTCTATACCAACACATTTATAAAGGAGGGTGAAAATTATTGTATTCGTGGAGGTGTAGTGCGAAATTTCAAAATAGGGGATTTAGTCCAATTGAAGGTCAAGATTTTAAAACCCTCCATTAGCATCTACATTATTTTTACTATAAGGAATCTTTAATGCATCAAGTGGAGCGTTTTTCACTTTGATAGTAAAAAAATAAGTACCTCGTTGAGGTTGCCAGGAAAAGAAAGCTTCCCAGCAATGAAGGTTTCTAGTAATTCTAATATCAGGATAAGTTAAACTCTTTCTCTTAAAGTCGTAGCCAATATTACCAACGCCAACACCCCAATTTTCGGTTAATTGGATTTGACGAACGGTCATATTAAGCGAATGCGTTTGTACCCCCCATTGAGTTTGTTGATTTTTATCTTTTACGGCATTGAATACTAAAGAATGATTGACATTAAACCCTTCTAAAAATTTCAAAAATCCATCTTCTGGTACTTGCTGAGTATTTTGCCTTTGTTGTCCTCTCTGATTATTTCCCTCTGATGAAGCATTCGAAGCGGTTCGACTAGATGTATTAGGCTTATCTTTTTTAAATAATTTTTTCAGTGCACTTACTGATATTCTAGTATTAAGTCTAAAGTCTGACCTCAAAAATCGCAAAGGTTTCCCTTTTCTTGACCAATAAGATTTATCAATTCGAGTATTATTGGAATTTACATCATAAGGGTCCCAACTGGCATTAATACTTAAAGTGGTCATACCTTCAAAAAAACGAGTAGTCCCTCCTGCTGAAATAGTACTAAACTTCAATGAATCTGCCGCAAAATTATAACTTCCATTAACTCTAATATTATCAAAAATCTTTAATTTTTTATTTATAGAATCTTTCTTAGAAAAATATTTTGCTTCGAAAATATTATTTAAAGAAAAATTTAATAACATTTGTTTTTTGCCAGTAGGAGGACGTCCATATATGCCTCCTTGAAAAATATTATAGGTTTCCATTTCTGCACCCGCTGATGTAGTTACATCTATAGTATCTACCCCGCTTCTAAAATACCCATCGCGCTTTATATAATCTGGGATATAAGTGAACCCAACACTAGGCTTCATTGTATGTCGTATTCCTTTTAATCGGCCTTTCTTAAATTGTAGTGTCCCATATAAAATAGTATTTAAAGAGACCCCTGTTCTTAGTTCTCTAAAAGGCTCAATACCAAAAAGAGTATCTGTATTAATTGAACCAAAGCTAAGTGTATCCAAGGTATTTTCTATGGAATCAAATTCTGTTTCAATTCTCGGGTCAAACGCCTTAGTTATTTTCTTAAAATTCCACACTTCTTCTAAACTCGCATTCGGAGAAACATTGATATATTTAAGTAAATTAAAATTTAAGTTGGTACTAATATCATGTTTGAATCCAAACTTGGCATTGTCAATAGTGCTTTGCTTAAACAATGTAGTATCTGTCGCCGAGAAAGTATTTTTGGCCTCCGCATTATATCGAAAAGCTAATTTTTCAAACCACTTCTCTTTACCTGCTCTGTTTCCCCCTTTTGTCTTAAAAGGATAAACTTCTTTCATTTGAAAATTAAGTGTTGGGAAATTAATTTCTACTTTATTGCTCCTAGTGTTTTGTGAATGCCGCATACTAGCAGAAAATCTAAAGGGTTTGTCTGGAAAAGTTTGAGTATAAGAGACATTGGAACTTAAGGTATTCTGTAACTGACTTCGCGCATCATTATTATTGACTTGCTGGAATCCATTTCCTTGGATATTTACACTACCTGTTAATCGACGAGTAGGATGTGCTTTAGCATCTTGACTATGACTCCAACGAATGGCATAAGCATTCGTTCTTGCCGCAATATCTATTGTCCTTCTACTAGAATAAGAGAGACTCAAGGTTCCATTATATTTATACCTCTTTCGATACCTAGAATCTGCATTAATGCCCCAAGTCCCATGCCAATAAATTTGACCTGTAAGACTCAAATCGACGTAATCATTAATCGGAAAATACCAACCTACTCTATCCAAACCAAAACCTAGCTCAGGTGAATATTCGTATCCTTGAGGGAATATCAAGCCTGTGCTTTGAAACTGTTTTAATGGAAATATAGCAAAGGGTAAAACGATAGGTACAGGGATTCCTCCAATTTCCAAATTAGATGGGCCTGCAACTACTACTTTGTCTGCAATTATCTTTTGCTTAGAACTTCGGATGCCGTAATGAGGATGGGGTAAATCGCAGGTAGAAAAAATTGCTTTACGATTATATAATATATTTTCTGTATAAGATGTGTCTGGTTTTATTACATTTCTTGAAACTATCTTCGTCCTATTGCCTGATAAGAATAAATTACTTTGAGTGGTCGTTACTCCAAACACTAATCCTTTTTGAGATTTAAAGTTATATCGCATTTTTTTTGCCTCAAAATTCTGTGAACCATCGGTAAAAACTGGTTTCCCTGCCACTTTTCCGATACTATCTACGTGAGTCTGTGCCACTGCAATATTACTATCTAAGTCTACTACAATATATCCTGCTTTCAACTCCATACCCTGATATTTCACAAAAGCATCTCCATAAAGGTGCATTTTATTTTCGGCATTATTAAATATCATTGTATCCTTCGCCCCAATTTCCACTTTGGAATCTAAGCCATTTTCTGAAATTTTTACAGTTGAATCCGTATTTTTGATAGCAGCTGAATCTAGTCCTATACTTGTAGGAAGGGTATCTTTTTGAGGTACAAAAACACTTTTTTCAGGTATAGGTTTAGTGTTTAGAAAAGTATCGACTTGTCCATGTATTGTTTGAAAACAAACAAAACTGAAAAAAAATAAACAAACAAGCGTTTCCTTCAAACGAATAAATGATTATCTTGTGTTAAAATTTTATATTTGCTAGCGCTGTAAATTATTAGCGATAAGTAAAAAAAACAAATTATACGATAGTAATAACCTATTATTAACGTCCTTTTTTTGCTAAAAAAATTAAATCTTAAGAGATTTGTTATTTATATAACGAACAGCAAATCCCCCTTTGATTACTTGTGCAATTTTTCGTTTTCTAAAAGTTTTGTGGTCGATTTATTAATTGGACGACGATATAAAAAATCGAAACGACTGTATCTCAAAATTTATTAGAGAAATCAATTTTTAAAGTACTATGAAGAGAACGATATACACTTATTTACTATTAACCTTCATTTTTTCTTTCTATTCATTCTCCCCATTGAATAAAAGTGATTCTTGTTTTATTCCTACGACTAAGGCTTCAAAAGAAGGCAAAGATAATGAAATACCTAATAACGGTTATCAAATTAGAACCATTGTTCTAGATGCAGGACATGGAGGTAAAGATTCTGGGTGCAGTGGCAGAAAATCTAAAGAAAAACATATTGCTTTAAATCTGGTATTAAAATTAGGACAAGCCATAGAACAACAATTTCCTTATGTCAATGTCATATACACTCGCAAGACAGATGTGTTTATTCCACTTTACCAACGAGCTGCAATAGCCAATAAAAATGAAGCTGATTTATTTATCTCTATTCACTGTAATGCACTAAGCCACAAAGCTCACTTGGTACATGGTTCCGAAACTTATGTGATGGGATTACATACAGCAGAGCATAACTTAGATGTAGCCCGTCGAGAAAACGAATCTATTTTATTAGAAGATGATTATCAAAAAAACTATCAAGGATTTGACCCTAATTCTGACGAAGGACATATTTTCTTGTCTATGTTCCAAAATGCCTTTTTAGATAAAAGTATCCAGTTTGCTGAAAAAGTAGAATCGAAAATAAAAATAAGAGCACAGCGTAAGAGTAGAGGCGTCAAACAAGCTGGTTTTGTGGTTTTAAAAGAAACGACTATGCCAAGTGTTTTAATTGAAACTGGATATTTAACGCATCAGCAAGAAGAATCTTTTTTGGCAACTGATAAGGGCCAGCATAAAATGGCTAATGCGATTTTTGAGGCTTTTTTAGAATATAAAGCAGAAGTAGAGGATTATACTTCATCACCAAATATTGCCACAGTACCCGCTTCTAATTATACGTCACCAACATCTAGTTCAAATCCAACTATAGCATCCGAACAACTAATACCTCCTCCACCAATGACAATTCCTACTAGCTTACCTGTAACAGCCGAACAAGCAACTAAGAGAAATAATAGTAACTTTAAGACAACTCCTCCTCGTCCTACTTCAAGGACTAGCTCAGCAGACATTTCTAATTCTACTGTTGTCTTTAAAATTCAATTAGCAGCATCACCTTCTGAACTAGAAACCTCTAGTCGTAAATGGAGCAAAATACCTTATGTAGAGGTGCGTAAAGAAAAAAAATTATATAAATATTTGACAGGCAAACATGCTGATTATGAAAAAGCAGTAATAGATAGAAATGAGCTTCTAAAAAATGGGTTTAATGGAGCGTTTATTGTTGCCTATAGAGCTGGTAAACGAATATCACTTCAAGCTGCTAGAGCAAAAATTAAAACACCATAATAGAGTTCTTTTTGCTAAAAAAAAATTCCCCCGCTGATACTTTTATCAGCAGAGGAACATTTTCTAATCCATCGAAGACTTTATATTTTTTGATATTAATCTTCTAATTATTATCATTATCTCCACTTTGGCAGCTTTCTTTTAATGCTGTTACCTCCTCATCACTAGCTACTGTAGTCGTTGTTCCGTCGGCTAACTCAACTTCATAAGGATATGCAATTGATGGCCTTTCTTCGCTATCAGGGTTTGCTTCTTTCCATGCTCTTTTTGCTGTCTTTGCGGCTTCCTTATCTGCTACTTCTACTGCAGATCCATCAGGAAAGTTGATTGTGAAAGGAAAGACTGGCTTAAAGCATCTTGAACCTTTGCCTCCTCGGCCACCTCTATCTCCACAAGTTTCTTTTAAGGCAGCTAAATCTTCTTCGCTTGTAATTGTTAAAGTGGTGCTATCTTTTAACAATACATCAAAAGGCATCGCAATAGCTGGTCGCTCTTCACTGTCAGGATTTGCTTCTTTCCAAGCAGTCTTAGCTGCTTTTGCTGCTTCTTTATCTGCTACTTCTACTGCAGATCCATCAGGAAAGTTGATTGTGAAAGGAAAGATTGGCTTAAAGCAACTTTTACCTTTGCCTCGTCCACCTTTACCTTCTCCACAGGTTTCTTTTAGTGCGTCGAGTTCTTCTTCGCTAGTTAGTGTCATTACAGTTCCATCTTCCAATGTTACATCATGAGGAAATGCAACGGTAGGTCTTTCTGTAGCATCTGGATTAGCAGTTTTCCATGCTTCCAAAGCTTCTTTTGCTTCGGCTCTATCTGCTACAGTTTCAGAACTTCCATCAGAAAAATTTAAAGTAATAGGAAATACAGTTGTAAAACATTTACTACCACGCTTACCTTTTCCATTCATTTTTCCTTTTTCGCCATTAAGACGATTTTCAGTTTGTTCAGTAAAATTTTCAGTAGTTAATTCATCTAAGTTTTCTTTATCACAAGAAGTTAATACAAAAACAAGTGCTAAAGCGATAAGGGTGCTAAATTTGAAAATTCTGTTCAACATAAATCTGTTATTTTTTAGTTATTAAATGGTACGAGTGAAATGAAAATCGGTGATTTCTTTTTAGTAATTCAAAAAACATTTCAGAAACCTCGATTATTGGAATTATTAAACTGAAATGTATTTTGAAAAATTAATTCTTTTCTATGTAGTCATTTCCTCGCTTACACCTCTATAAGTCAGGAACTTTGTCTTTGTACTCAAAAAAAAATAAAAAAATAAAAAAAAGTTTTTCATGTATCAAATAGCAGCGAGTTAGCGTTCATTCCAATAGAAAAATTGTAACTTACATGCGCTTTTAAATCTTGCATAATCAATTGTAAATGAGTGATATATTACTTTGGAAACAACTGAAAGAAGGGAATAAATCAGCTTTGGAACAGATTTATTCCACTTATATTTCTAGTTTATTAAAATATGGTAGAAAGTTTTCTAGAAACGATCAAGTCATAGAAGATTGCATTCAAGATCTATTTATAGAGCTTTGGAAAAATCGGGAAGGATTAGGCATGACAGATTCTATTCATCGCTATCTCTTGGTGGCATTGAGACGAAAAGTGATTCGCCAATTGGACCGTTCTAAAAAATGGGTGTCAGATAATGAGCCGACCGAATTGGATTTTGAAGCGGAAGTAGCGGTAGACCAAAAACTAATCGCTTTAGAATTGTCAGATGAAAGAGCAGCACAAGTAAAAGTAGCGATGCAAAATTTAAGTAAAAGACAAAAGGAAGTTATTTACTTAAAATATGTTTCTGGTTTGGATTATGAAGATATAGGAGAAATTATGGAACTAAATTACCAATCAGTTAGAAATCTAGTTTCTAGTGCTTTAAAAAAATTAAAAGGAACACTCTTGCCTATTATATTAGGATTGTTACAATTCGAAGTATTTCAATGGTAATAATTTAATCATTAATTCAGAATATTTAAAAAAAGTTTTAATAAGTGAGTACAAATCCATTTGAACTGCCTTATATAAGTGAATGACAAAAAATTAAAGCTTTTTTATGAAAAAATGGATCAATATAAATTCCACGATCATCTTCTTTATTATTATTTCAATAATAGGCTGCACAAAAGACCATAACGAGCATTTAGTAATCGAAGCATTGAATATTGATGCAGCATTACAACCCTATTTTGACAGATTTGTAGTAGAAGGAAACAGCAGAGGGGAAGAAATAGATTTAGTAGCAAAAAAAATAGAAGGCTTTTTAGTAAAAATAGAAGCGGAGAATGTTGCAGGGCAATGCAGTTATAGCTCAAGTTCAACTAGAAAGGTAAATATTGATATTGATTATTGGAATAGTGCAACAGATTTGGAAAAAGAATTTGTTGTTTTTCACGAATTGGGTCACTGTTATTTAGAACGTTCCCATTTAGACGCGATGCAAAATCGAAATTGTAAGAGCATTATGCATAGTGGAACAAGTGGATGCAGATTCAGATATAGCGCAACTACTAGAAGTACTTTTCTTGACGAATTATTTTAAGGAAAAAAATTAGACATCTATAAAATTCACCAGAAATGGAAAAAAACTATACAAACCATGATGATTTAGACTTTGCAGAAGATCCATCGTTTATTCGATGGGTACAAGGCAAAGACCCAAAAGCTACTGCTTTTTGGACTAAATGGATAAGGAATAATCCAGATAAAAAACAAGCTATTACGGCTGCTAAGTCAATAGTTCAAGCCATCCAAATAACGGAACGAGAACCTTCTGAAATGCAAATCAAAAACCTTTGGGATAAGATTGATAGTGTAACGAAAGCAGAAGAAAAAGAAACGGCAATTGTTCGACCAATAGGTAGAAGAAGATGGATAGGATACGCAGCAGCAGCAGCGTGTATTGGACTGGTCGCTTTTTTTACTTTTTATAACCCTACGACTATCGTAGATATTGGCGTTGGAGAACATTTGGCATATACCTTGCCCGATAATTCTAAGGTTGATTTAAATGCAGATTCTAAAATTACTTTTAAAGCTGGTGACTTTGATGGAGACAGAATAGTCAATTTAGAAGGAGAAGCATTCTTTGAGGTGGAGAAAGGTCAATCTTTTAAAGTAATTACTCCTAATGGGACAATCGAAGTATTGGGGACGAGTTTTAATGTAAATACGCGAAATGGCAACTTGGTAGTAGATTGTAGAACAGGGAAAGTGAAAGTAACAGCTAAGGGGAGTGAGCAAATTCTAACTAAAGGATTAGGAACAAAGTTGAATAAGGCAAAATCAGCTTTAGAACCTGCTAATACGATAGATATTTCAAAGCAAACAGGTTGGAGAAATGGTGATTTTTATCTAGTAAATGTAGCTTTTGAACAAGCGATTGAAGAGATTGAGCGTCAATATAATGTATCGATTGATTGTGAAGCTGATTTAAAGCAAAAAATAGGAAGTTATACATTCAAAGGAGATAATTTAGAACAAGCTTTAGCAGATATCCTATATCCCTTAAACGCAGTATCTACAGTTAACGGCAACAAAGTGATTATAAAAGCAAAATAAAAGCAGCAATCAGATTCTTCACCCCCTATGGGCTTTGGCCCTACTGCTACCATCTTTTCAAACCCATCGAAGCATTTATATATATGAAGCGATTTTTTACTTCATTTTTTCTTTTTTTCATCACTATCGGGGCGTTCTGTCAAACAGAAGTTGTTGATATTAATGAAAACTTCAAAGGGGCTACAATGCTCCAGGTATTTGATATACTTAAAGAAAAGTATCAATTAAAAGTTGCTTATGATTATGAATCAGTGAAAGGAATAATCGTTAATAAAACTGTACGAACTAAGGATTTAGAAACTGCATTAACAACTATATTTACGGGAACGAACTTAGAATTTCAACTGACAGAAGATAATCGAATTTTAGTCAGAAAGGTAGCAAAATCAACCCTTACTCCTAGTCAAAATAAATTTAACCAATACATCTTTACAGGGAATATCAAAGATATTAACAGCAAACAGCCCCTTGCTTACGCCACTGTATTTTGCCCAGCTACAAATGAAGGTTGTTCTACCGATGAAATGGGGAATTTTTCTTTAACCATAAATTCTGAAAAAACAGAAGGGACACTCTCTGTACAATATTTGGGCTACATACCAAGAGCTTTTTCGTGGTCTAAGGATGAAAAATTAACAAATCTTCAAATTGATTTACAAACTAAATCATTGGATTTTGAAGAAGTAACCATTTTAGAAAAACTACCTACTTTCAATACCAATCAAGCAGATGGCTCGACGGTTTTAAATGCATCCCAATTAGCTAAATTACCTTCTTTCGGAGGCGGCAGTGATGTATTTAGAGGCTTGCAGTTATTACCAGGAATTTCTGCTTCTGACGACCTTTCTTCCGAGTTAAAAATACGTGGGAGTAATGGAGATGAAAACATGATTATTTTAGATGGAATTACTTTATATAAGGTAGACCATTTTTATGGCATTTTTAGTGCGATTAATCCCAGTATCATCAACCAAGTAAAAGTTTTTAAAAATGCATTTCCTGTCGAATATGGTGGACGAACAGCAGGTGTAATAGATTTAGCTTCTCATTCGGTAGAAGCACCGAAAATTGGTGGTGGATTACAAGCCGATTTATTAACAACTAGTAGCCATTTAGCATTGCCAATTACTGAAAATATGGGTCTACTAATTGGCGGGCGACTTACCAATAAAAATGTAGCTGATACTGATTTATTTGATTTAATTGAAACGAGTGAAAACCAAAATAGAATAAACAATAATGAGGTTAGCTTGACTAGAAGAAATCCAAACTTTAAATTATATGATTTTAATGCAAAATGGGTGTGGCGATTAGGAAAAAAGTCATCTATTTCTGTAAGTTATTTTAAAGGATATGATGAACTTAATTCAGATTATGAATACCAATTTGATACAAAAAATAATAGAAATAATAGAAGAGATGAAATAACAAATATTGAAACGTTAACGGAATCTGCAAAATGGGATAATCAAGGAACAAGTTTACAACTAGATCATCGTTGGAGTCCTAAATTAAACACCAACATCAATCTTGCTTATTCTGCCTACAAAGATAATCAATCTATTAATTCTACCTTGATACAAAAAATAACAAGAAAATTGCCACCAAAACCTGGTGATCAATCAACAAATCAGGAAGTATCAAAAATAGATACGATGTATTCCATATTCAATAATTTTAGTAACTCAATTGAAGGAACAGAATTAAATATTAAAAATGCTTGGGAAATAGATAAGTCTCAGCAATTAACTTTTGGTTATCATTTAGTCAACAATGAGGTAGGGTTTAGTTTAAATATTGAGGATAAAGAATTGATAAATAAACAAGCAAATGCTACACAGCATTCCGCCTATTTGCAATATAATTTGAAATACCTAAAAAAAATAAATATTGGTTTAGGACTTAGAAGTACTTATTATTCCATCACTTCTAAAAATTATTTATCACCAAGAATAAATATTTCCTATAAAGCAAAGGATAATTTATTATTGAAGGCATCTTGTAGCAAATACTATCAATTTTTAAGAACAAATACTCGTGAAGACCGCTTTGGAAAGACTTATGATTTTTGGGTATTGAGTAACGATAAACCTAATGAAATCCCGATTGCCTCTTCTAAACAATGCATGTTAGGGTTCAATGTAAAGCAAGATGGCTTTGAATTAGATGTAGAAGCATACTATAAAACGATTGATGGAGTGACTGAATTTGCACCTACCGCTAATGGTTTTATTATAGGAGAAGTCGCTACTTCCTCAAACCAACAATTTAATTTTTTTAATGGGACAGGACTAACCAAAGGTATTGATGTATTATTGAAAAAAAATGTAGGTAAATATACTGGATGGCTGTCCTATACTTTAAGTAAAACCACGAATAGCTTTGCCCAAATAGATAAAGGAAATCCTTTTCCTTCGCAAGATGATCGGCGGCATCAAGCAAAATTAGTTAATCAATATCGCTATAAGAAATTCGATTTTGCAGCTACTTATATTTATAGCTCTGGACGTGCTTATACAGATTTGGCAAAAATTGAAGGTCAAAAAGATAGGGAAACCCTCTCCGCAGCTGATAGAATATCTTATTTAAAAGACTATGCTCGATTGGATATTTCGGCTGGTTATAGTTTTAATTTAGGGAATTCAAAAGCTAGAGTAGGAGCTTCTGTTTTTAATATACTGAATCGAAAAAATGTAAAGTACAAGCAATATGTTCGTTCAGTTCCTAACGAAAAAGACGATGGTAAACAGCTAGTCAACCAAATAACAGGTATAGAATGGTTGATGTTAGGCATTACTCCAAATATTAATTTTTCTATTAATTTTTAATTTGGACAATTCCATTCCATCTCACTAATTTCGTAAGATTTTTTTTGGTAAGAATAATGCCACCACTCTGTTCGAATCGGTTTCAGATTAAATGATTCCATCAGTTCTTTTAATAATTTCCTATTAGCTTGTACTGTTGGCGTATGTTCGGTAAAAGTATGGTGTGCTTCTTTTCCAAAAAAATCATATGGAGTTCCCATTTCTAATTCGGTCTTATTTTTATCTACGATAGTCAAATCGATAGCCGCACCTCGATTATGCATAGACCCTTTCCAAGGCGGTGTAACATAATTGGCATTGGGTACTTTTTTCCACAATTTTTCTTGAACAGGTTTTGGTCGATAGCAGTCAAATAATTTTAAACCTAAATTTTGAGCTTGTAATTTTTTTTGTGCCTTTAAAATCAAGTCAGCTACCTTAGGTCGTAAAAAGCATCGACCACAGTTATACATTTTTTCTTTAACAAAATTATCGGTCGTCGCATATTTTAAATCTAATACAATTGTAGTATCGACTAAACCAATATCAGTCCATTCCAATGTATCATAATCAAAAAAAATAGAGCTGTTGACTTTTGCGGAAGGTGGCTGAATGATAGGTAATGATTGGATAACTTCTGGTGTCTTGGAGTCGTCTTTACAGAAAGTAAAAAAGAAGCAAAACAATAAAAATATCAATTTAAAGAACTTCATAACAATTGAGTTGAAATAAATACAGATAGATAATTCTTTTAGACTTATTCTTTCCTCGTGGTAATGGTATCTTCAAACAAAGGTCTAATAGGTGTTGTATCAACTGGTAAGTCAATTTCCGGGCGTATAGGTTTATCAGGTCGATTGGCTTTTCCGCTAGTATCCACCTTATTTAAAGCCAATTGGATCATTACTGAATCTGCCACCAGCATTGCCTCTGCCATTGCTTCTTTGAGACAAGTTTCTTTCTTCTTCCTAATGTGATTGTCTATTTTTTCTTGGACCAATTGCTCTATTAGAGCATCTTTGAGTGCTACTGTGTCATGGCAAGAGACACAACAAAATGAGAGACCGACCAAACAAAAAAGCGCCTTTTTTAATAAAAGATTCATAACGAGGTGATGATTAGATTTGGTTAGTGACGACGCAGGAATAAATTGCACCATATTACTTGTTCTTATTTCCTTCTAAGAATACTTAAAAAAGCCTTATGTAGCACGGCTATATGCGGTTTTTGAAGCATCCTTAGAAAAAAAAATAACGGCGCACTATGGCTCACTTTATTTCTACCTCGTCACTTACCTTTTAAAATTTTAGTCAGCTTGAAACGCCTTTAACTTCCTTTTTTAGGATCACTTAACTTCTTGGCAGTTACAAATATCCTAAATAAGTTTTACATTTGATGTTTTACCCAGATAATTTGAATGAACCTTTTTCTTGCGCTCTATGGCCTATAAAATTAAAATACCATTTTATGCTTTTAAGCTACACCTGCCGGATGGAAATGTACTCCAAGTGCCATTGATGGACGCCGCAGCTTTACGCATTAATGAACCTTTGCATTTATTGGCTGGAAAATATGCAGAGGTATTCCAACGAAAAGTATTGAATAAAGGTGATTTTGTGCAAATTTTAAATGAATTTGTGGATGGAGACTATACTAAAAAAACTTTAATGGTTGGTCTTCCATCTTCGAAAGATGGAATCAGTTATCCGAATTTGTCTCTAGAGTTTGATTATTTTTTTCAAAAAATAAAGAAAGGTTATTGGGGTATTATACCGACACTTGGTGTTGAAAACTTCTCCTATAGTTTAGTCGCATTAGAAGAGAATTTAGCAGATGCCGTTCTACTAGAATTCGCTCGAAAAGAACGTTTGAAATCTGTGCAATCTATTATTTCTGCCATTTGGCACGAATCCGTTACATTAGAAAAAGAAGAGATCCATTTACAATTTCCAACCTTAAAAGAATTAGAAGTATTAGGAGACGGAACGCAAGAATCAATACTGCCTAAAAATTGCACAAAAAATATCCATTTCGCGTCGAATAGTTTATGGTCGAATAGAAATGTTAGACCAATTAAGCAAAGCTTTAAAAGGAAAATTTAATAGAAACGTTCTATTAGTTGGCGCTTCAGGTGTTGGAAAAACTGCATTAGTCTGGGAAATTGCTCGACAACGAAATAAGCGTAAAATTGAAGGGGAATTTTGGGAAACGACCGCTTCCGTAATGATAAAAGATTTAACGGGTAATACTGGTTGGCAAGATGGTTTATCTATGGTCTGCCGAGAATTGGCAAAAACTAAAGACCTTTTGTTTGTGCGCAACTTTATGGAATTATTTGAAGTCGGACAATACGAAGGAAATAGCGTAAGCATGGCTGACTATATGCGACCGTTTATTAGTCGTGGAGAAATAAGTTTAATTTCAGAATGTACAGAAGAAGAATTAGCAAGAATAGAATTGAGAAGCCCTAATTATTTATCGTACTTTCAGATAATTCGACTAGAAGAACCTAGAAAAGATTTAGAAGAGATTATTATTAAAAAAGTCCATGATTTAGCTATTAATCGACAAATTGATATTGAAACAGAAGCGATAAAAGAAACCCTTCGGCTAAATAGAAGATTTACGCCATACGCTGGGTTACCTGGCAAACAATCCGTTTTTTGGAAAGTATTTTAATCAACCAAAAACCTACAGTAAAAAAAGAAAATAGCACATTTTTAGGTCGCTCTGACGTAATCAAATATTTTGTGAAGAGACAGGAATGCCCCGATTTATGGTTGACCCTGAAGTGCCCATGAATCCCACCAAAATCAAGCAAGATTTTAATAATAATGTTTTTGGTCAAGAAAAAGCAGTCGATAGTATTGTTGACTTATTAGCCTCTGTAAAAACAGCATTGACTAAGACTGGCAAGCCTATCGCCTCCTTGCTCTTCGTCGGTCCAACTGGTGTTGGAAAAACAGAACTGGCTAAAGTGTTGGCAAAATTCATGTTTGGAAATCGAGACCGGATGGTTCGATTTGATATGAGTGAATACGCCGACCCTTATTCTGTGCTGAGATTGACTGGCATGAATTATGGGGCAGATGGTCTATTAACGGCAGCAGTAAGAAGAGAACCTTTTTGTGTATTATTATTTGATGAAATAGAAAAAGCACACGCTAATTTTTTTGATTTATTATTACAAGTGCTAAGTGAAGGACGATTGACAGATAGTAGTGGAAAGTTGGTGAATTTCTGTAGTACTATTATCATTATGACCTCGAATATTGGTGCAGCCACTTTGCAAGGTAATAGGATTCGTTTAAAGAAAGGAGTTGATGACGAAGGAGTAACTACCCATTTTCTGAGTGCTGTTCAACAGTTTTTTAGACCAGAATTATTCAACCGTATTGATCAAGTTATTCCATTTGCTCCTTTGTCAAACGAAGTCATTCATTTTGTACTAGAAAGAGAAATTAATCTATTTAAAAAATTAGAAGGTATTCAGTTTCGAAGGCTAGACCTAAAAATAGCTCCAGAAGTACATAATCATTTAGCTGCGATTGGATATAGTTCAGAATATGGTGCAAGACAACTCCAAAGAACGATTAAAGAAGTTGTAATTATTCCATTAGCACAACAATTGAATCTGCTTGATAGTGAAGACCAATTGATTGCAGAAATAAAATTAAAAGATGGGAAAATAGTGGTAGACATAGAGGCAGACCCTTTAGGCTTAGATTTGTTGCTAGAGGAATTAGAAAAGATTGACTATGCAGACTACTCAAGTGAATTGCGCCGAATGATTGCCAAATTGGAAGAAGGTAGAACTTTTGTTCGATTGTTAAGTGAAATTGAAATCTTAGAAAGAAAGAAGAAAAAGACCAGTAAAAAATTCTGGGACGACCCCAAAAAGGCAAAACAATATGCCGACCTTTTGGATACAAAAGAGTGCCTAAAACAATTGAAAACTCAAATAGAACAGTACGAAGAATCTTTGTCTATCGCTTATATGGGTTTGACGATTTATGATGCACAGATTACCGAATACCTGAAAAAATGGAAAGCGGATTTATTTGACTTCAAAATAAAATTATATAGTAGAACTTATCCAAAAGTCAATAAGACCTTTTTAGCTATTTATGGCATCGATGCGCAAAAAGCACTAGATATATATGAACAAATGGCTCGTAAAAAGGAGTTTAAAATAACTATAAAAACTATTTGGTACAGAGAAATGCTCTACAAAGCAACAATTCCTTTTAAAGGAAATGAAAAAGTAGGCGAATTGCTAAAAGGGCGTTTTCAGAAAAAAGAGTATGCAACGATAGCTTTTGAAGAACCAGCCAGTAAAAAATTTAAAGCACAAGAAAAAGGAGATATTCTTTGTGGCATTATACTACAACTAGAAGGAAAGTGTGCTCATTTATTTTTAAAGGATGAGAGTGGATTGCAATTGTGGAAAGGAGATAATCCTCAAGAAGATAAACGGTTTTATGTGACGGTCACTGAAGAAGTTGCGGATGTACCTGATGGGATTCATAGAAAAGATTTTTATAATAAAATTCCGGTCAAAAGAATTTTTCACGCCCAAACCATAGAAGATAAGCAAGCGAAGTGGTCGCTAGATATCAAAGGTAAAAGCGATTATGCGACCCCTTTGTTAGAATTTAAGGATAAAGCGTTTGAGCGTATATTAGATGGTGAATTGTTTTAATTTTTGTCTCTCCGACTGCAAATCTTCTTTTAATAGTATTTCTATCTTAATTTGTCGATAATACCTGCAATTTTTTTCAAAATCCTTCATTTTTAAAGAGCAACTATTTTACCCAATAGTTAGTCTTTATAATACTACCCAATTAAAAAGGTGGCTACGTTTGTATCCACCCGACTGTTTTCAAATTTTTACAAACCAAGGAAGTTGCTTGAATTACACACTTTTAACACCCGACTTCCCTAAAACCTTTTTTAATTATGAAAAAGAAACTCAAAGCATTAGGGTTTTTAATTATGTTAGCCCTTATTTCGTCAATGCCTGTACACGCCAACAATGGGATAGATTATCCAAATGTCAAAACACTAAGAACAGAAATTATTTCTTTGATTAAAAAACCAGATTTAAGTACTATAAAGAATCAAAAAGAAACCGTTAAACTTAGTTTTTTGGTTAATAACAAAAAAGAAGTCGTCGTTATAGATGCTTCTACAGAAAATGGTTTTCTAGAAAACTATATCAAAAACAGCCTAAACTATCAGCAGATAAAAACAGAGTTCGTTCAACTAAATAAAATCTATCACATCAAACTAGTATTTAAGAAAAAAGGATAAGGGACACGAAAAAAATAAATTTACATTCTGTCGGAATAATCGACGAACAAAACGGTTCACTTCAAGAGACTTCGTTGATTATTCCGACTTAAAAAGAATGTAAATTTATTTTTGTCCCACTACTAAGATAGGTTCTGTAAAAAAAAATCGACCTTATGTGGGAAAGTGTGTTTTGCGCTTTCCCTTTTCTTTCCCTTGAAAGAATGTAAATTTATTTTTAACTTAGGGAGCAGGCAATAAATAAGGTACCAGGAGATGTGGTTTTAGTTTGTTTGTATTCGAGACGCTAAAAACGCAGTTATGCCTTTGCATAATGAGTATTTTAGCAACGATGAAGACGGGCAAAATAAAGCTACAGAACTGGTAGGTTATATTTTGCCTGTTCCCTTACTCTTCAAGTTTTGGTACATCATAAAATATTAGCTCCTCCACTATTTTAACAATTTTCCTCAGATATACGCAATCAAGTTTTATAATCGTTTTATTGGTAAAGTATTTTCTCTTCAACATCAACTCAATGAAATATATCTATCAACTGATAGTATTTTTTTTATTAACTATACCCTTAACTGCTCAAACTCAGCAAGCAGCGGAAAATGGCAATATCGTTCCAAACCCAAGTTTCGAGCGATATTCTGGCATTCCTTTAGGTTGGTTTTACAAGGGAAAGCATTTTACAGATGTGATGAAGTTTTGGAATGCACCAACAGGGGCTTCTCCTGACATTTTCGGCCCTAAAGTCCATATCCCACAACATTGGGCAGAAAAAGGTTTCGGGAAACAACCTCCTCGCACCGGAAATTCGATGGTGGGTTTAACTATTTATGGTTGTGAAGAAGGAAAACCACATTGCCGAGAATATATCCAAATTCAATTGAAAGAGCCCTTGGTGATTGGACAAAAATATTATTTTGAATTTTATGTAAATCGACTCCCGAGGTCTTTAAAAGTGAATAATTTAGGGGGTTATTTCTCTGTTAAAGAAGTAAATGCTCTTGCAGATGATTTAATACAAGGAACCCCTCAAGTAAAAGCAACTGAGATAATTGATACGCCTTTAAGTGGTTGGGTTAGTATTGCTGGACGTTTTGAAGCGACAGAAGAATTTAATTATTTGACTATTGGTAATTTTGATACCGATGAAGCCACCAGAGTTGAATCCCCTAAAAGAAACCCGTTAAATTACGCTTATTATTATGTAGACGATGTATTATTAAAAAAAGAAGACCCAATATTAGAGGTGCCAATAAAAGCAGATGATTTAACTAAGATTCCTTTAGAAGAAGGAAAGGTAGTTACCCTTAAAAATATCTTTTTTGAAACCGATAAATTCGAATTATTACCTCGTTCTTATGTTGAATTAAATAAATTATTAACCTTAATGAGAACCAATCCCAATATGGTGATTGAAATCAGGGGGCATACAGACATTAGAGGTAAAATAAATTATAATAAATATTTATCTCGAAAGCGAGCGAAAGCAGTTGTCCTCTTTTTAATTGACAATGGTATTAGCCCTGTAAGAACTTTGTACAAAGGTTTTGGTAGTGAATTACCAATAGCTGAAAATAATACCGTAGATGGTATGCAATTAAACCGTCGGGTAGAGTTTAAGGTTTTAAGTAATGATATTAATTAACGCACTAGTTTCTTAATCGCTTTTTCAGCCTTACTAAACTTAAATCCTTTCCATACTTGCTTCATTTTTTCTTGAATCTCTTCGTTGCAAAGATTACCTAAACTACCTTCATGAGAGTGTTTTACAGCTGTATCAGGCTGAAAATTTCCACTATCAATATCTTTTCCTACAATTTTATAAGCGTCTCTAAATGGGACACCACTCAAGACTAAATTATTCACTGCTTCTACACTAAATAAATATTTATATTTTTCGTCTTCTACAATACCTTCTTTTATGTGCATATTTTGTAGCATGTACGTAGCTATTTCCAAACAATTTTTTAAATCTTCGATAGCAGGAAATAAAGATTCTTTTAGTAATTGAAAATCTCGATGATAACCAGCAGGCAAATTATTGATGGTCATACTAATTTCAGTAGGAAGACTTTGAAGTTTATTACACTTCGCACGGATTAGTTCAAACACATCTGGATTTTTTTTGTGAGGCATTATACTAGACCCTGTGGTCAACTCATCTGGAAAACTGATAAACCCATAATTTTGATTACAATACAAACAGGCATCCATTGCAAACTTGCCTAAAGTGCTAGCGATTGAAGCCAAGGCAAAGCTTAAGAATAGCTCAGACTTTCCTCTTCCTAACTGAGCATGTACCACATTATAATTGAGGTTGTCGAAACCTAATAGTTCAGTAGTCATTGTTCTATTGAGTGGAAAAGAAGACCCGTATCCAGCAGCAGACCCCAATGGGTTTTGATTGACAATCTTATAAACAGATTGCAATAAAGTCATATCGTCCACTAAGGATTCTGCGTAAGCTCCAAACCATAATCCAAAAGAGGAAACCATTGCTACTTGCAAATGAGTATAGCCGGGCATTAAGGTAGCTTGATGCTTATTGCTTAATTCAAGGTAAGTTTCAAATAAGTCGTTGGTGGTTTCGGCTAGAGATTTAATCTCTGCTCTAAAGAATAGACGCAAGTCGACTAGCACTTGGTCATTTCTAGAACGGCCACTATGGATTTTTTTACCAATATCTCCAAGTTGTTGGGTCAATATTAGTTCTACTTGAGAGTGGACATCTTCAATACCATCTTCGATAATAAAGTCTCCTTTGATGGCTTTTTTATAGAGTTTTTTAAGTGATGTTTGCAACTGACTCAATTCCTCTTTCTCCAGCAAATTAATGCTTTCCAACATTTCAATATGTGCCAAAGAACCTAAAATATCATATTCTGCTAACCACAAATCAAGTTCTCTATCTCGACCAACTGTGAAGTTTTCTATTTGTTGATTGATTTGTGTATCCTTTTGCCAAAGTTTCATGCGAATGATTTTTTAATGAAAGGCAAAAGTAGAAGGTACTACCTAATAAAAAAAGGAAGTTCTAATAAAAGAACTTCCTTCTTTGGCAAATCAAGCCTGTTTTTTAGAAGAAGACTGAAGTCAGACCTCTATTTCAAAGTTACCGAGCCATTTGATTTATTAAAATAAACTGGCGTACCATCTGCTTTCATCACTTCAATGACAATCGGTTTATTAGAAAATTTAATTTTTGATTTTTCTGTGCTATCGCCAATAACTCTAAACACCACTTGATAAATATTTGTACCATTCGGCAAATTGACACCTTGAACAGATTGGTCATACCATGCTAAAAGTAAATTGCCATCTTTAACTTCTTTTAAACCAAAATTTTCTCCGCTCAAGTCCTTCATTTTGAAGTTTTGTACTTTTTCAAATTGGAGTACTTTGGTGTCCCAATTCATACTGTATTGCATGGAAACAATCTTGTTAAAATCTGTTACATTCACATCTACAAAAATTAAATCTCCTTTTCGACCTACTTCATGAGAAGCACCGATAGCAAAACCTGGTTGCGCACTCACACTACCACAGTTCACTTTCAAAGAATATTCGCCAGATTTACCAATGTTGGCATTGTTTTTTGAAAAACGCTTAGCCTCTCCTTGCAAATTAGAATTACTATATACTTTCACATCACAACCTATTGGAATTCGCAAGCCTTCTAAGGAACTCAATCCTCTATTTTTTAATTGCCCATAAGCGTATTTACCTGGTTTAAGCTCTACCCCTTGACCACTATATCCTGTTTGCCCGAATGCTTTTACTTGAGCTTGTGTGGTGGCAGAAAAAAAGAAAAGACCGATAAAAAGCGTAAGTGTAAATTTTAATAACTTCATTGGATTATTTATTGTGTAATAAAGAAGGTGGCTTTAGGTCATGTTTGAATTTAAAGACTTCCTTCAAGTATTCATCAATAAAGTAACGAAATTTTTATCTTAAAAGATACACTACTTTTGTTAAGCATATTTTAAAGTTGTGGTAAAGTAGGCGCTAACGGAGATTATAAGCTTGTCTAATCGCCAAATGCAGAAATAGTTATCATTAAAAAGCGCATTTATGAAGATAACTTCTCCTTCAAATATTTCCCAGTATAAGACCCTTCAACCTCAGCCAAATCTTCAGGCGTCCCTTGAAAAACTAAATGTCCACCATCACGACCACCTTCGGGCCCTAAATCCACGACCCAATCAGCAGACTTAATCACTTCCATATTATGCTCGACAACAAGTACAGAATGCCCTTTTTCTACTAGCGCATTCAGCGCATCCAATAGCTTTCGGATGTCGTGAAAATGCAGTCCCGTAGTTGGTTCGTCGAAGATAAAGAAGATATGCTCTTTGCTGTTTTGTTTACCAAGGAAGGATGCTAATTTGACTCTTTGAGCTTCTCCCCCAGAAAGCGTACTAGAAGATTGACCCAATTTGACATAGCCTAGACCAACATCAAAAAGTGGTTTTATTTTGGTAATAATATCTTTTTTTTCTGCAAAGAAATCTAAGGCTTCTTCGATACTCAAATCGAGGATGTCAAAAATATTTTTGCTTTTATAATGAACTTCTAAAACTTCGGCTCGAAATTTTTTGCCTCGGCATTCTTCACATTCCAAACGTACATCCGCTAGGAATTGCATTTCTACTACTTGTTCACCTTCTCCTTTGCAAGTTTCACAGCGACCACCTTCAACATTAAAAGAAAAATGACCAGGTTTGTATCCTCTAATCAAAGATAATTGCTGACTAGACATCAACTTCCGAATTGAATCATATGCCTTTACATAAGTAATAGGATTCGAGCGAGAAGAACGACCAATCGGACTTTGGCTAATCATTTCGATTTGTGTGATAACGCCTATATCTCCTTCTAAGCTTTTGTGCAATCCAGGGGCCGTTGGATGTGGTAAGTCTAAATATTTTTTTAAAGCAGGATATAAAATTTGTTTAACTAAAGTAGTTTTTCCAGAACCAGATACACCTGTTACGACCGTTAAGGTATTCAATGGAAAATCAGCCGTTACATTTTTTAGGTTATGCTGTTTAGCTCCTTTTAAAACTAATTTATTATAAATTTTTCGACGATTCGCAGGTGTAGGAATTTGCATGCGATTGCTCATGTATTTAGCCGTCAAACTATCTGCTGCTTCGTCATAAATATTTTCATAAGGGCCTGCAAAAACGACGTGTCCACCATGAATGCCTGCCTTTGGGCCCATGTCCACTAAGTAGTCTGCATTTTTAATTACATCTTCTTCATGCTCAACTACCACGACCGTATTGCCTAAATCTCTTAAATTTTTCAGCACATCTACAAGTCGATTGGTATCTCTTGGGTGTAAACCAACACTTGGTTCATCCAAAATATACATGGAGCTAGTGAGGTTACTACCTAAAGTTCTAGTCAAGTTGATACGTTGTGTCTCGCCACCACTTAAGGTAGAAGAAATACGGTCTAAACTTAGATAATTTAGCCCCACATTCATCATGAATTCGAGCCGATTGGTTACCTCTAAAATTAATCGTTTCGCAATTGTTTCGTCGTATTCATTAAGTTCTAATTGTTGGTAAAACGCTAATAAATCGCTAACAGGAATATTAGTCAATTCGGTGATGTCTTTACCTCCTATTTTGACGTATGTCGCTTCTTTTCTCAATCGGCCACCCTCACAGGTTCGGCAAGTCGTCTTTCCTCGGTAACGAGCCAACATGACTCTATTTTGGATTTTATAAGTTTTTTCTTCTAGTTCTGTGAAATAATCATTGATGCCATTAAAGTACTTATTTCCTGTCCAGAGTAATTTCTTTTCCTTCTTAGTTAAATCTTGATAAGGGGTATGTACAGGGAAGTCAAAATGATGTGCATTGTCTAAAAGTTTATCCAACCACAGCTTACTTTTTTCCCCTTTCCAACAGGCAATTGCCTCTTCATAAACGGATTTTGAAGGTACAGGAATCACTTTAAGTTCGTCAATTCCCATGGTTTTTCCATAACCTTCACAACTAGGACAGGCACCGAAAGGATTATTATAATTGAATAAATGTGGGGTAGGGTCGAGGAAAAGAATACCATCTAGTTCAAAGCGATTATTAAACGCCAATTCTTCTTTCCCCATGATGTCTACTATCGCTTCGCCTTCACTTTCGTAAAAAGCACCTTGGACAGAATCGCCGATTCTTTTGATATTTTCCTCATCTTCTTTTTTGACCACAAAACGGTCAATTAGAATCCGAATATCTGCATCGGCATATGCTCCAACGGTCTTTTTTATATCAACTAAATTCCCTTCCAAAACATCCTCTATTCGGGTCAGTTTTTTATCAATATAAACCCTCGTATATCCTTTTTGTAATAATAAATTAAACTCTTGTTCTAGCAGTCGGTCATGATATTTTTGCTGTAAAGGGATGAATAATTGCACCTTGTCACCTTCTTCAAAAGATTGGATGAAATCGGTAACATCCGACACTTGGTGGCGGCGCACCAATTCGCCCGAAACGGGGGAATAAGTCCGACCAACTCTAGCATATAGTAAACGGAGATAATCGTAAATTTCGGTCAAGGACCCAACAGTAGAACGAGCGTTCCGAGTCGTTGTTTTTTGTTCGATGGCAATGGCAGGGCACACGCCTTTGATATAATCTACATCGGGCTTTTTCATCCGCATCAAAAACTGACGAGCGTAGGAAGATAAACTTTCTACATATCGCCTTTGTCCCTCTGCGAATAAGGTATCCATAGTAATCGACGATTTCCCCGAACCAGAAACACCCGTCACAACGACCAGCTGATTTTTAGGAATGACTAAATCGACATTTTTTAAATTATTACCATTCGCCCCCTTTATAAATATCTCTGTGTGTTGCAATTTTCTCTTGTTTGATAAATTGGTAACTGATGATTAGTGATTGGTGAATAGTTCGCACTACAGCCAACCAATCACGAATCACGAATCACGAATCACCAATTACTATTAAATATCAAAATTAATTTCTACTTCGGCTGTTTTGGGATGTGCCTGACAAGTTAAAATATATCCATCTGCCACTTCATCATCATCTAGTGCAAAACAAGCATCCATTTCCACTTCTCCTTTGACAACTTTCGCCATACAGGTAGAGCAAGCTCCAGAAGTACAAGAGTAAGGCGGGTCAAAGTCATTATCTAATAAAGTATCTAAGATATTTTTGTTGCCGTCCATTGTCAGTTCGATGCGCTTGCCTTCTAGCGTAGCAACTAACTTGGCGCCACTGGTTGCGCCTGTGGCACTAGCGACTTTTTCGTTTTCTGATTTTGGAGAAGCAAAATGCTCTCTGTGAATTTTCTTAGGGTCAATACCTCTATCATTCAGCGCCTTTTCCACGATGTCCATCATTGGGGCAGGACCACAAAGGAAGTATTCAGATTCTTTGGCAGTCGTTTGGTTTTGGTCAATAAAGTCGTTGATAACTTTAGCGTTGACAAAACCAGTTTTGCCAGTCCATTTTGGCTTAGCTGTTTTAAACATACTACCAAAGCCACTTGGTTTGTATAATTTAGGTTCCGCTAAAATATGTTCCATTTTAAACTGTCCTTCGTATCTTTTTTCAATACCTTCTAATTGTTCTTGGAACATGATAGTATCTTCGTTTTGATTACCATACAATAAGAAGGTCGAACTTTTGGGTTCTTTTTCTACTACAGTTTTAGCAATAGAAAATAAAGGCGTTACACCACTACCTCCACCAAAGAGGTAATAATTTTTTTGATTTTCTACAGTTAATTTACTAAAGAAATTCCCTTGTGGAGGCATAACTTCGACTTCGGTTCCGACCTTTACATTATCGTTAATGTGATTAGACACCAAACCCTTATTGACTCGCTTGACACCAATTGTTATATTTTCCTCTAAGGGACTGCTACACATGGAATAGGCTCGTCTAACCTCTTTTCCACCAATATTAAATTTGACGGTTAAATATTGACCTGCGATAAAGTCAAAAGTAGATTTATCTGCTTCAGGAACCGCTAAAGTAACGGCTACAGCTTGGTCCGTTTCTGCTTTAACATTGACTACTTTTAGCTTATGAAATGTGGTACTCATTTATTTTTTATTTCTAAATCACGTAATATTTTTTATAAAACCTCAAAAACGAAACAGTTTGGATATTGAATAGTTTTATAAAAATCTTTCTAAATTTTATTGTTTTACCGTTACTTGAAACGAGTTTGCAAAGATAAGAAATTGATAGTTCTTAAATATGATCAGGAGGTTATCTATGAACTTATATTTGAATTCATCTTCGCAAAATCTTTTGCAAAATAAGTAATAATCACATCCGCTCCTGCCCGATGAATACTTAACAAAGTTTCTGGCATCGCCTTTTCATAATCCAACCAACCATTCTGACAAGCTGCGGTTAACATGGCACACTCACCACTCACATGATAGGCAGCAATGGGTAAGTCGAAATTTTGCTTCAAAGCATAAATGACATCTAAATAATTGAGCGCAGGCTTGACCATTAAAAAGTCAGCACCTTCATTGGCGTCTAACTCTGCTTCGATTAAACCTTCTTGCCGATTGGCAGGATTCATTTGGTAGGTCTTTTTGTCGCCAGCTTTAGGGGCAGAATCTAGGGCATCTCTAAATGGGCCATAAAAAGCAGAAGCATATTTTACGGTATAAGACATGATGCCTGTTTCGTAATAGCCATTTTTATCTAAGGCCTCTCTAATAGTTTGTATCCTACCATCCATCATATCCGATGGTCCAATTAAATCAAAACCTGCAGCAGCTTGGGCAACGGCCATTTTTGCTAAAATAGGCAAGGTCTCATCATTGACAATTTTACCATTTCGTACCACACCATCATGTCCATCAGAACTATAGGGGTCCATCGCAACATCAGAAATTAAGCAAGTTTCTGGAAATTGCTTTTTGATAGCCGAAGTAATTTTTAAATAAAAATTATCAGGATGGTAACTATAAGTAGCCAGTTTGTCTTTTAAATGTTCTTCCACCGCTGGAAATAAGATAAAATTGGATAGTCCATATTTTAAGCACTCTTCTACTTCCAATAGAATATTCTCCAAAGACATCCGATAATTGCCAGGTAAAGATTTAATTTCTTCTTTGATACCTTTTCCATCTACAACAAATAAAGGGTAGACTAAATGGTTAGTCGTTAAATGAGTTTCTTGCACCATGCCTCTTAGGGCAGCAGAACGTCTATTTCTTCTAGGTCTTCTTAGCATAGTCTGTAGCGCCAAGCTCGGCTTGGCTTTTTTTAATTTTATAAAATGACACCAAGCCGAGCTTGGCATTACCTTTTCTTCCTTGGAACAGGGTCATGCCCATCTGGTCCCCAAGGGTGACATTTAAAAATCCTTTTGGTTCCTAAATAAATGCCTTTAAAAACGCCCCATTCTTCGATGGCTTGTATCATATAATGAGAACAGGTAGGAGTAAAGCGGCAATTAGAACCGAGCAAAGGAGATATGGCCAATTGGTAAAACCGAACGGGCAAAATGAATATTTTTTTTAAAAGATTGTAAATGAGTTGCATAGTTATGATTTATGGATTGCTGTTGATTCATAAGATGAATCAGTTTCTAGCATCCTTTCCCCATAATAATTTTCCTCTAATCGTCTTCATAAAGTCTGAATCGGGTAATTCGACTAACTTGACAGTAAAGTCACATTTGCGAATCGCTAATTGGTGTTTAGCAGTAATGGTTTCAAATCTGGAGTCAAGTGTACAAAGAAAATTGTTTGCACGACCTTCGATATCGAAGGAAACTACAGAATTATCAGAAATCACAACGGGTCGAACGTTTAAGTTGTGAGGTGCCACTGGGGTGATGACAAAATTGCCAGAGCGAGGAAAAACAATAGGTCCACCACAACTTAAAGAGTATCCTGTAGAACCAGTTGAAGTGGCAATGATAACTCCATCCGCCCAATAAGTATTCAAATAAGCACCATTGATATAAGTATGAATGGTAATCATAGAGGAAGTATCTCGCTTCAATAAGGTACAATCATTGAGTGCAAAAGGCATATCTCCAAACAGTGGTAAATTAGAATCTAAATGCAATAAATGGCGTTCATCTAAATTAAAACGCCCCCTTTTTAAAAAATCAATTGCTTGCTTAATTCTTTTCTTTTCAATACTAGCCAAAAAACCTAGACGACCTAAATTAATACCCATGATAGGAGTATTGCTATCTCTTACTTCTGAGGCTGCAGCTAACATCGTCCCATCTCCACCCAGTGCGATGACACAATCATAACGCTTGTGCATGGTAAAATCCACATATCCTGCAAAAGTGTCTACATCTCTTTGGAAATTAATTTTACCTTGCAGTTGTTTTAGGTAAGGTTCATAAACATAGGCATTGATATTTTCTGTGTGCAAGATGTCAAATAACTCTTGCACGTAAATTTTATCTTTGTCTTTGAATATGGTACTATAAATGACGACTTGCATAATCTGAAAAATAATTAGCTATTCCGCAAAGATAAACCTATTTATTATGTCAAAATACATTGACCTGTCAAATCCTCATAGAAAAAAGCATTTTGATTTTTTTAAGAATATGGATCAACCGCATTTCAACATTTGTGCAAATGTTGAAATAGGCCAATTTCTTGATTTTATAAGAAAAAGAGCTTATCCTTTTACCCCAGCAATGGTCTACTTTATTGCAAAGACGGCCAATGAAATTCCTGAATTCAGATGGAGAATTAGGGATAACAAAATTTTAGAACATGAAGCCGTACATCCATCTTTTACCGTAAATACAGCCGAAACTGATGTGTTTAGTTTTTGTACCGTTGATTATTTTGAACAGTTTCCTGTATTTTTAAAAAATACATTGAAGGTGATGGAGGAGATGTTAAACAATCCATCTATGGAGGATGAGATAGGGCGGGATGATTATTTGTTTTTGTCAGCGATTCCTTGGGTCTCTTTTACTAGTTTTTCTCATGCTATGCATTACACACCTACGGATTCTGTTCCAAGAATAACTTGGGGGAAGTATTTTAAGGATGGTGAACGGACGTTAATGCCTTTATCCGTTCAAGCGCATCATGCAGTAGTGGATGGGAGGCATACAGGAAAATATTTTGAATTATTTCAAAAGCATATGAGTAATCCTGCGAATGTATTAAGTTGAATTATTAAAGGTATTTAAAAGAAAAAAAGACGATTACCATTCAGTAATCGCCTTTTCCATTTTTATATAAATAGATTTTAAAATCTAAGCAGGGTTTTCTTCTGGAACAACCGTACTCGCAGTTGGTTCTGCGCCGTTTTTACTGCCAGGTCTTGGGCCAACTAATCTTTCTACATCTGATTTTAATAAAACCTCTTTAGTTAATAACTGTTGAGCCAATGCTTCTAGTTCCTCTCGTCTATCTCTTAGTAAGGCTTTTGCTCTATCATATTGAGAGTCGATTAGTTTTCTAACTTCCTCATCTATCATATTAGCAGTATCGTCAGAATAAGGTTTATTAAATTGGTCTTGTTGCATTCCATGGAAAGAGACATTTCCAACTTTATCATTCATACCAAAAACAGCAATCATACTATAAGCCATCTTGGTAACTTGGTCTAAGTCACTTTGCGCACCAGTAGAAATTTTATCAAAAATGACAGATTCGGCAGCTCGACCGCCCAAAGTCATACACATTCTATCCAGTAAAGCTTCTGTTCTAGTAATGTATTCTTCCTTCGGTAAATACTGAGCATAGCCTAAGGTCCCAACGCCTCTTGGTACGATAGTTACTTTGACTAATGGAGAAGCATGTTCTAAAAACCAACCACAGATAGCGTGACCTGCCTCGTGATATGCAATAATATTTTTTTCTTTAGGAGAAATTAGTTTATTCTTTTTTTCTAAGCCACCAATTACTCTATCCAAGGCATAATTAAAATCGTCTAAATCGACTGCTTTTTTATTTCGTCTTGCGGCAACTAAAGCTGCTTCATTACAAATATTGGCAATATCTGCACCAGCAAATCCTGGAGTCATTTCAGCTAATACGGTAGGCACAATATCAGTCCCAGTTTTAATTTTCTTTAAGTGTACCTTAAAAATAGCTTCTCTACCTTTTAAGTCAGGACGGTCTATACCAATTTGACGGTCAAAACGACCTGGTCGCATCAGTGCGCTATCCAATACATCATGACGGTTAGTAGCAGCCATTAGGATAACTCCTTTGTCAGTGCTAAACCCATCCATTTCAACCAATAACTGGTTCAGAGTATTTTCTCTTTCATCATTCCCTCCTTGCATAGCACCTCTGCCTCTTGCTCTACCAATAGCATCAATTTCGTCAATAAAAACGATACAAGGTGCTTTCTCTCTAGCTTGCTTGAATAAGTCACGTACTCTAGAAGCACCAACTCCGACAAACATTTCTACAAAGTCAGAACCTGAAATAGAAAAGAAAGGTACGCCAGCTTCACCAGCAACAGCTTTCGCTAATAAGGTTTTACCTGTTCCAGGGGGGCCGATTAATAAAACACCCTTAGGTATTTTTCCTCCTAAGGCAGTATATTTTTTTGGATTTTTTAAGAAGTCAACGACTTCCATGACTTCTACCTTGGCTTCGTCCAATCCTGCTACATCTTGGAAAGTAACATTTACTTTGGCATTTTGGTCAAACAAGGTCGCTTTAGATTTGCCAATATTGAAAATCTGCGAACCTGGACCACCAGCACCGCCACCAACACGTTTCATAATGAAGACCCAAATAGCAACTATAATAAGGATAGGAAAAACCCATCCCAGTAGTGGAGTTAACCAATCTTTTTGTTCTTCATAATAATAGGCAAACCTGTCTTCTTCAGAAAGGTTTTCTTTGAGTTTATCAATATCTTTTTTAAACTCATCGGCTGGACCAATATTAAAAATGTAATGAGGTCGAACACCTAATTTATTTTGAGCAGCATCGTCATATTTACCAGAAGCCAATCGGTCTTTTTTTAAGTGGACATAGGCATACTTTAAATTAACAACTTCTACTTTGTCAACAGCTCCATCTTTGGCCATTTCTTGAAACCTATCCCAACTAATTTGAGGATTACTGGTATTCGAAACATTAAAGAGTTGAAGCGCAATTAAGAAAAGCGCAATCATTCCATAAATCCAATAAGAATTGAATTTTGGTCCTGTTGGCTTGTCTGTATTATTATCTTGCTTATTTTTTTCTTCCATTATCTGTTTTCTGTTAAACAACATTGGAAATGAAAATAAAAATTAGGATGAAAATAAAAGAAATTTATTCTCAAATTAATCTCTGTATTCATTTCTTAGCATTCATCTGCTATAAACTAAACCTGCTAAGGTGAATAATTGATTAGTTTTTATTTGTAAAATCGATTAATGAACTTAAAATATCGTCTTAAAGGCTATCATATTCGGTGAAATCGGCATCACTCCAGAGATTTTCTAAGTCATAGAAGCTTCTTTTTTCAGGATGAAAAACATGTATGATTACATTAAAATAATCTACTAATGCCCACACACCATCCTGCAATCCCTCTAAGTGAGTCGGTAACAAACCTAGTTCCTCCTTTACTCTTTTTCGGATATTTGCAGCAATTGCCTTTACTTGAGTATTGGATTCTCCCTCACAAATAAAGAAGAAGTCTGTAGGGGTCGCATCTAATCCACGTAGATCTAGCTTCACAATTTTTTTTCCTTTGATGTCTTGGATACTGTCCAATATCAAATCATTGAATGCCTCTATGGACAGCGTTTTCTGAATTATTGGTTGTTGATTCAAATCTTGCTTCAAAAATTTTGTTAAGTAATGCGTTTATTTTTTGTCATTCCCAAGTTGAAAAATGACTCTACCTACTAAATAATATTGCTTGAGTTCTTTTTTATAAGGAGAATTAATAAAAAGAATAAAGCAATCTTTTAAAAGTTAAAGTTATATTTCATACCTATTTAATTGGTAAAAATACGAAAAATTTAATCGTACTATAGCCTAAATTCTCTTCTATACTATATTATTTGAAAATAATCTATCATTACAACCAATTATAGATTGAAAAGTTAGATTTTTTGTTGACGTAATTATTCAAAAACGATAGCTTTTGATTTTTTTTATCAGATAGATTTTTTTTTAACTATAACATGTAGGGAACCTTCTTGTTCTAAATTGATTATAATAAAATAGTTGAGTTTGCTAAAATCGAATAACACTCTTTTTGTTGGAAAGGTGCTGCATGAATTTGATTCTTTGCCATCTACTAATGTATTAGCTAATGAGTTGTTAGTAAAAAAAAAAGGTAGTAGAAGGTACCATTATCTTAACACATGACCAATACGCAGGCAAGGGGCAAGCGACGAATAAGTGGGAAAGTGAACCTCATAAGAATTTGACATTCTCTGTAATTTTATTCCCTAAATTTTTATTAGCACGAAAGCAATTTTTATTGAACCAAGTAGTTTCCTTAAGTGTATTTGACACGTTGAAGGAATACATAGGAGAAGGTTTGACAATTAAATGGCCAAATGATATCTATGTCTTTGATAAAAAAATAACAGGTATTTTAATCCAGAATAGTTTACGTGGTAGCACTTTGCAATCATCAATTATAGGCATTGGTTTAAATATCAATCAAAAAAAATTCATCAGTGATGCACCAAATCCTACTTCACTGGCATTGGAAATTAGAGAAACGATAGATTTAGGAAAAGTACTGTCAAATTTTTGCCAACATTTAGAAAGTAATTACTTACAATTGAAAGCAGGAAAGACCACACAAATTCAACAACGATATTTAGATAGTCTTTTCCGTTTTGGGGAAGCTTGTCCTTATCGTAGACTAGACGGTTCTATTTTTAAAGGGGAGATTAAGGGCGTGACAGAAATTGGTAAATTGCTAATTAAAACAAATGGAGGGATAGAAGAATTTGCTTTTAAAGAAGTAGGATATGTTATAGCTTAGTAGTGGGACAAAAATAAATTTACCTATTTTTAAAGTCGGCATAATCAACAAAGTCTCTTAAAGTGAACCGTTTTGTTCGTTGATTATGCCGACAATATGTAAATTTATTTTTTTCGTGTCCCTTAGTAACGAGTAAAAAACAACTAGTGCATTTATGGCTGTCAAATTTTGAATCATACTGCGTTAAAAATGCTCACCGATGCTGGGCATCGTCTGTGCTTTTTGCCTTGTCTGATTCAAAATTTCCCTTGCCCAAATGCACCACTTATTATTTGCTCGTTACTTAGGTACTTATAGCGTAAAATAAAATTTTTTCCTCACTCATAGATTTTTTTTAAAAGTAGAAAGATGAACGTAAACATAGTAACTATTGGCGACGAAATTCTAATAGGTCAAATTATTGATACTAACTCGGCATGGATGGGACAAGAGTTGAATTTGGTAGGTGCAAAAGTGTCTGCGATTCATTCTGTAAGTGATACTAGAGAAGGAATTATCAATGCCTTAGAAACAGGACTAAAACAAGCTGATATAGTACTGCTGACGGGTGGTTTAGGACCAACAAAAGATGATATTACTAAAAAAACAATAGCAGAATATTTTGATGCAGAGATGATATTTCATGAACCAACTTGGGAGCGAATTCAAGGCATGTTTAAACGATGGGGAAGGAGTACCACACCAGCTCATAAGGAGCAATGCTATATGCCGTCCAATGCTCAAGTTTTATTTAATAAAATGGGAACAGCCCCTGGTATGTGGTTTGAAGTGGATGGCAAAATTATTGTTTCGATGCCTGGCGTCCCTTTTGAGATGAAATATTTGATGGAGTTTGAGGTTATTCCCAAATTAGTTGAATACTTTCCAGGGAAGCCGATTGCTCATCGTACTATCTTAACGATAGGAGAAGGGGAGTCAAGAATAGCAGCAAAGTTAGAAGAAATTGAGAATGGTTTACCTGATTTCGTAAAGCTAGCTTACTTACCTAACTTAGGAAATGTACGTTTACGTTTATCTGCTATTGCAGAGAATGGAGAAGATATTGAAGCGATTTTAGACCAAAAAGCAAAAGAGATAGAAGCAATCATTCCAGAATTGGTTTATGGATATGGTACAGGGACAATACAAGAGGCTATTGGTAATTTACTTAAAGAGAAAGGACTGACACTATCCACTGCGGAAAGTTGTACTGGAGGTTTTCTCGCACACAAAATTACCAAGACTCCTGGTTGCTCTGTTTATTATAAAGGAAGCATAGTAGCTTACGCTTATGAAGCTAAGCGAAATCTATTAGGAGTGAAGCAGGAGACATTAGAAGCTCATGGAGCTGTTAGTGAAGAGACGGTAAAAGAAATGGTTGTTGGGGGTATTAGATACTTTGAATACAGATATTGGCATTTCTATTTCTGGCATCGCAGGACCGGGTGGAGGAACACCAGATAAGCCAGTAGGAACAGTATGGTTGGCAATTGCTAATAAAGACCATGTAGAAACTTTAAAATTGCAAATAGGAAAAGACCGATTACGAAATATCCAATATACGGCAGTGCAGGGACTAAATATGATTCGTCAATTTGTGCATAAATATTATCCAGATTAGGCTTTTCAATACAGGTATTTACATTTTTTTATCACAATCTTTATTATCAGGATTACCAAAAAAATATTATGGCACAAGTAGAACTAGTTATGCCCAAGATGGGAGAAAGTATCATGGAAGCTACTATTATTAAATGGTTGAAAAATGTAGGAGAGACAGTAGAGGCCGATGAAACTATACTAGAAGTCGCAACAGATAAGGTGGATTCTGAGGTGCCATCACCTGTAAGTGGAACGATAGCAAAAGTATTATTTGGCGAAGATGATACGGTAGCTGTGGGAAGAGTAATCGCTATAATTGCTACAGAAGGAGAGGAGTCTATGCCTGAGGCAGCTCAATCAGATGTACAATCGAGTGGCCAACATTCAGATGAAGCAGAAGTCGCAGAGGTCGCCGAAGTTTTGTCCAATACTATAAAAGTAGAAGTAGAGAGAGTAGCTAGACCAAGTATTGGAGAAAGGTTTTATTCTCCGCTAATTAGGAATATTGCTAAAAAAGAGAATATTTCTGCTGAAGAATTAGAACAAGTCCCAGGAACAGGCTTGAATGAGCGGGTCACTAAAAAAGATATGCTTAGCTATATTAAAATCAGAGGTGTAAAAACGACAAACACCACAGCGACTAATACTGGAATCAAAGAAAAAGCAGTAATGTCACCGCTTTCAGTTAAGCCAACATCAAGTAAATCGACTTCAGGAGATGTTGAAATTATAGAGATGGATAGAATGCGTCGATTGATTGCAGACCATATGGTGATGTCTAAAAAGACCTCTCCTCATGTCACCTCGTTTATAGAAGTAGATGTTACAGAAATTGTTAATTGGCGGAATCGTATTAAAGCCGATTATCAAGCAAAGCACAAAGAAAAGATTACCTATACTCCGATATTTATAGAAGCTATAGCAAAGGCAATAAAGGCGTTTCCAATGATTAATGTTTCTGTAGATGGGCATAATATTATTGTAAAAAAGGATATAAATATAGGAATGGCAACAGCCTTGCCTAGTGGCAATTTAATTGTTCCTGTTATTAAAAATGCAGACCACTTAAATTTGGAAGGCCTTAGTAAAAAAGTAAATGAATTAGCAATAAGGGCTAGAAGTGGTCAGCTGAAACCTACAGATACACAAGGGGGGACTTTTACCATGACGAATATAGGAACGTTTGGAAATACAATGGGTATACCTATTATTAATCAACCGCAAGTAGCAATTTTAGCAGTAGGCGCAATTAAGAAAAAACCAGCAGTACTAGAGACAGAGTTTGGCGATGTTATTGCGATACGACATATGATGTTTTTATCGCTTTCTTACGACCATCGGGTAGTCGATGGTGCTTTGGGGGGGACCTTTTTAAGAAAAATAGGAGATATTTTAGAAAATTTTGATGCTACTAAAAGTATATAATTTCGTATTATAAATAAGTGACAATGAGTTGAATTATGCATCAAATACTTTCATCTATGTAAAAAAAAAACATATCTTTATCCAATAATTACTATAAACAGGAACGTTTTCATTGTCAAAGATGGAAACGTTCCTGTTTTTTGTAGTTCATAAGACATACTATTTAGTTGGATATTAAAAACGAATTTAATAGTAATTCAAGAAAAAAATTACCACTTATTTATTTTGAGTGAGCGGTAACAGACAATGACTTTTCTACCATATAGTCGGAAAGAGAAGTAAAACTTCCTTACACATCGTTCTAAAAGTTTCCATTAAACAATAGCAGATTTTTTAGACAACTGAACCGAATATTTTATTCCATCTTTTGTGTTGGAATAAACACTAGAAAAGTCTCTTTTTAGTAAAATTAAACAAAAGTATTTATGGCAAGTTACACGTATCTATCGCAAGATGGCTATGACAAATTAGTCGCCGATTTAGACCATCTAAAAACCACCGAAAGACAAAAAGCTGCAGCAGCAATTGGTGAAGCTAGAGAGAAAGGAGATCTCTCTGAGAATGCAGAATATGATGCTGCAAAAGATGCCCAAGGTCTATTAGAAATGAAGATTAATGAATTGGAGAAAATCATGGCTAATGCTCGAGTATTAGATGAAAGTGATGTAGACACTTCTACTGTATCAGTTTTTACAAATGTGAAAATAAAAAATGTAAAAAACAGGAAAGGAAGTTAGTTATAAGTTGGTGTCTGAGTCAGAGGCGAATATCAAGGAAAAGAAAATTTCCGTTAATTCTCCTGTAGGTAAAGGGTTATTAGGGAAAAAAGTAGGGGATATTGCTACGGTAGTAACCCCTAGAGGGAATATTGAATTTAAAATATTAGATATTTCTATTTAGAGAAAAGAGCCAGAGGTCAAACCCTAAGCTCAGATGTTTGACCTCTGGCAAATACGTTTTTCAGGATCAGTGCGCTAAAATAAATAACATGGCTAGTATTTTTTCAAAAATTGTTGCTGGAGAGATTCCTTCCTTTAAAATTGCTGAGACAGATGATTTTTATGCTTTCTTAGATATTTTTCCAGTTGCTAAAGGGCATACCTTAGTGATTCCTAAAAAAGAAGTAGATTATTATTTTGATTTAGATGATGAGTTAATCGCAGGAATGAACATATTTGCTAAGAAAGTAGCGATTGCCATCAAAAAAGCCATTCCTTGTGAACGTATTGGAACTACTGTCATTGGTTTAGAAGTTCCTCATGCACACTTACATTTGATTCCGATTAATACTTTAGGAGATATGAATTTTGCTAAAAAAATTAAAATGTCTAAAGCTGAATTATTAGAAGTTTCAGAAAAGATTAAGGCAAATTTATCGGGTATTTAGAGCTGTTTTAATTATTTTTTAACTCTGTTAGGGTTGTTATCTAAGAACCCTTTCCATCCACTATACTTCCCTTGTTTTCCTAGCACACTTGAAGATTGGTAAAAATGGCAAACTGCTACGGCTAATGCGTCTGTCGCATCTAACGACAGTTGAGTTAGTTTTTGATTTAGGATAGATTCTAACATAGCAGCAACTTGTTCTTTTGAAGAATTACCATTTCCTGTAACGGATTGTTTTATTTTTTTAGGTGCATACTCTGTCATCTCTACATCCATCGTAATTGCTGCCGCAATAGCTACACCTTGTGCACGACCAAGTTTTAACATAGACTGGACATTTTTTCCAAAAAATGGAGCTTCAATAGCCATTTCTTTTGGTTGATATTGTTCAATCAATTGTTGGATGCGTTCAAATATTCTTTTTAGTTTTAGCGCGTGCGTATCTAAGTGGCTAAGCTTCAATACGCCATGTTGAACTAAGAATAGTTTTTTCTTTCTAACTTCGATAACGGCATAGCCTAGTACATTTGTACCAGGGTCTATTCCCAATAATTTATAGGTATCCGAAGAGTGTTGCATCAAATCATTTTGGTGATTTTAGTTTTTCATTGTCCATAACGAAAATATGAATTCATTATATCGTAGTTATTAGAAACTAAATCCAATAGAGAATTGCATGGAAATATTTTTATCTTCATCAGAGCGAGGAATAAAATTTTGGGAAGCATCCAAAGCTACTTTTGAGACATCATATCCATCTTTAGTTACATCAGTCAATCCATAGTTTAACCGACCACCAATAAATAGGCCTTGGTTCCAATAGTAATAAGCGCCAGCATTTAGTCCTATATCAATGGTATTAAAGTAGTTCCCTCTATCTTCTGAAAATTGATAATATGCTGTTAGTGTTTGAGGAATAACATTTGGAGTACCATCTACATTGATAGTCGTAGTGCCATTATTGAAGTTTACTTCTCCAGGGTTGTCTTTTCTATATTTATAATCCAAAGATGCGGTAAACTCATTAATAATGCTTCCTACCTGAGATTGTCCTCCAAAAGAAAGGTCACCTTGGCCTGTAGAGGATATTAAAAAACCAACATTGACACCACCTTCTATTTCAAATTTACCAAATTTGCCATAAAGTAATACAGGTATATCTAAATAGGCATTAGAAATACTTAAGTTGATGCGTTGATTCCCATTTAGGTTAAGGGTAGAGCCACTTTGTGTTGGTAGAATTTGATAGCCAGGTCCAGAGAAATTGTAATCTGTTCCTTTTTGTGCGTAAAGCAATTCCCATTTTAAGCCAACTAAGTCTGTAAACCAATATCTAAAAAGCGCACCTACAAAAAAACCATTCGCAAAATCATTCACTTCTAAGTCTGTAGTACCTGTATTTTCTGAAGGGCCATCGATTTTTGAATAACTTAAACCTGCCTTAAAACCATAGGTTAAGGTTTGAGCTTGGGCGTTGATGTTTTGTAAACTGTAGAAAGAAAAAACTAAGAAGGCAAGGATGAAACGTTTCATATTCAAAATTTGATAAATGATATTAAGTGTACTGCTAAAAACGTAAAAAGTTGGTTACTAGTTTTGTGGAAACTAATAAAATAGTCAATTGAATAACAAACGTACACAAAATAAAAAAGCTGCCTCATTTCTGAAGCAGCTTTTTTATATATGTTTGTAGTGGAAATATTTCTACTCTAAACGGAATTTAACAGGAAGATTAAACTGTACTTTCACAGATTTACCTCTCTGCTTTCCTGGTGTCCATTTTTTTCCTTTGCTATTCATCAAATTTACAACTCTTAGTGCTTCAGCGCCACATTGTGCACCAATATCTCTAACAGTTCTTGCATTTGAAATAGAGCCATCCTTTTCAACAACGAATTGGATAACTACGGTTCCTTCGACGCCGTTTTCTCTAGCGATTGCAGGATATTTGATGTTTTTGTAGATAAACTCCAACATCTTTTTATCTGCACAAGCTTTTTTAGCTTTATGATCACCAGCCTCGTTTTCGCATCCTGGGAAACGTGGCATTTGTTCCACTACCTTGAAGATTTCTTCAACCTCAGGCTCTGGCGGTGGAGGCGGAGGTGGTGGAGGCGGAGGTGGTGCTTCAGGTTTTGGAGGAGGTGGAGGAGTTTCCTCTTCTTCATCCAAAGACTGATCTTCGAAGACAGGTTGTTCTTCTTCTTCAATTTCTTCTTCTGGTACCTCTTCAATCACCGGAGGTGGAGGAGGCGGAGGAGGTGGAGGAGGTTCAGCCGTTCTAGGCGGCTCGACCTCGAAGTCTTCAGGAATCTCCATTGCGCCATCAGGAATATCTACGACTTCATCGTAGGATGTCCAGTTGAACGCTAGGACGGTAGTTAGAAGTGCCAAAGCCAAGCCGGCATTCCAGATAGGACCACTCAATTTGAATGCGTCTGCTTCTGGATACTTGTTTCTTGCCGTTAAAGGCGTGCTACCCGCTTGCTTGTACTTCTCGGTTAGGATTCCTTCTTCCTTCTCTTTCAGGTTGTTTCGTAAAATAAAGATTACGCCAACAACCAAGGCAATGATAGCAGCTAACGCTCCTAGTAATGCATTGCCACTAACTGCGAGTTGGTCCATGTTACCGAGTTTTGTAATAAATATATTTAAAAAATAAAATTCCAATTAAAGAACCGCTAATATTAGCAATAATATCGAGAACCTCAAAATATCTATTAGGAAAAAATGAATATTGCATGATTTCTAAACAAATACCATAAAGTCCACTAATTATAAGTGCATTAAATAACCCATTTTTATTGATGATTGGATTATTTTTATAATAGCCGAGCGCAATCAAAAAAGCCAATATTCCATAAAAAACAAAATGACCAACTTTGTCGATGGACAAATCAATTGTTTTAGGTAATTGAATACCAGGTCCACTTGATAAATAAAGTATAATGAGGGACCAAATAATTGCAGGAATAAAGTATTTCAAATGTTTAATGGTTGCTTTCAAATATCTAGATGTGTCTAAAAATATTTTTGGTGCGTGGATTTATTATTTTTTTTTAAAAAAAATAATAAATTGACTTAAGCTACCAATTCCTTATAAGCATTTGCGTCCATTAATGTTCCTAATTCTTCTAAGTCAGAAAGTTCTATTTTAATAATCCAGCCAGCGCCATAGGGGTCTGAATTGATTAACGTTGGGTCATCTCCATCATTTTCATCCAGCTGAGGATTAAATTCTGTAACTGTCCCTGATACGGGCATGTATAAGTCAGAAGTTGTCTTGACAGCCTCGACTGTCCAAATACTTCACCCATCGTAATGTCTTCTCCGACAGTATCAACTTCTACATAAACGAGTTCTCCTAATTCTCCTTGTGCATAGTCTGTAACACCTACTGTAGCAATATTACCTTCTATTTTTACCCATTCATGTTCTTCTGTATATTTTAAATCATTAGGTAGATTCATGTCAATATTTTTTTTTATAAGAAATAGTTCAATTTTAAAAATCTCAAATGTAAGCGATTTTTGGGATGTATTCTAAAAAAAAATAGAATTATGTATGATTTGGCGATAGTTATTGCTTTAATTAAGGTGGATTTGATGAATAAAATATTTCGATTTGTTTTTTTTGTCGGCGTAAGATACAAAGAGAAATTAAAACATCGCTAAAAAATGAATTTCTATTTTTTTCCAGAACTATTTGGAAAGCCTACCTATTTCATTTACTTTAGTCGCCCCTTAAAAAAATCTTGGAAAAACAAGAAATTAATCAAAAAATAGGGGGGCTATTAGAGAGGTATATGAAAAATAATTAACAAGTAAATTAAGCTAACTATTTCATGGGTAATGAAGACTACAGTAGATTTCTTTTTATTGGATTTGAAGATTTAAAAAAGATTAAGTTTGACAAACTTCAACAGGTTTGTGATAAAGTATTTGTCTTTGTTAATAAAACCGAAAAGGCGATACCTTTTATATTAGTACAACAATTGCAAAAATTGGGAGAGCAGGTTCAATGGATTCCTGTATCAGGGGTAACCACAGAAATTCATTATCATTTTTTATGTTTTCAACTCGGCTTGATGCATGAGCAAGTTGAAGAAGATATAGAGTTTGCAATTATTTCAGAAGATGTTTCTTTCGATAGTGTGATTGAACATTTAAATAGTCTAGGCCGAAGTGCAGTCAGAGTTACAGGGAGTGAGCAGAAAAATGAGCAGATAAGTGACTTGAATAAAATTAATTGGTCAAAAAAAGAGGAAAAAATAATAGAAGAGGAAGAAGAAGAAGAAGTGATACCCCAACGAGATATATCCAGTGAAGGGCATTTGGTTGAAAAACCTAAACCATCTGCTGTGTCTCCACAAAGTCAGCAACTATCTGAGCGAATTGCAAGAGAAACCATCAAACGTTTGGTGATGTCTGGAAATAGACCAGCAGCAATTGATGCTCTAAAAAGCTATATCTTACTTCAGTATAATAATGCAGATGTTAATCGACATATTGATTTAATTATAAAAAAGTTAGAGAAAACGAAAGAGATAGAAGTGCAAGATAAAGAGGTAGTATACAATTTTTAGAATTGTAGAGTGGTTTAATAAGTATACTCCGCAATTATTTTATTTTATTAAATTTTTAAAAATGGAAGAAGAACTAGAAATGTCCATTGAAATTGCTCAAGAATTAATGAGTGACGCAGTAGAACGGTTAAAAAGAGAATTATTAAGAATTAATACAGGGAAGGCTACACCGGCCATGGTAAATGATCTTTTGGTAGATTATTATGGTAGTCCAACTCAACTTAAAAAAGTGGCAAATGTTTCCAAATCAGATTCAAGAACTTTAGCCATCCAACCTTGGGAAAAGTCAATGTTGGCTCCAATCGAAAGGTCTATCTTTGAAGCAAACCTTGGGGTAACGCCAATGAATGATGGAGAATTAATTAGACTAATTATTCCACCATTAACAGAAGAGCGTAGAAAAGCACTTGGCAAACGAGCTAAAGCAATTGGAGAAGAAGCAAAAGTAAGTGTAAGAAACGCCAGAAGAGATGCTATGGATGCTATCAAGAAAGCAGTGAAAGGAGGATACTCTGAAGACGCAGGTAAAAGAGAAGAAGAGAATGTGCAAGAAACTACAAATGGATTTAGCAAAAAAGTAGATGCTTTAATAATTGCAAAAGAAAAAGATATAATGACAGTCTAAGATTGTCAATTAGGCTTAAGAAGTATAAAGAGCCCTGTGGTTTCAAAACTTGAAATCACAGGGCTTTTTTCTTTTGCCTTGTAGCATAAAGACACTTCTTATGTAGGCATTAAATTTTTTCTAAAAAAGCAAATTTCTGAAAAGAAAAAATTATTAAATTTTCAATAAAAATACACTTTTATTAAAAATTTAATAAAAATTCAAAAAAATGTTTAATAAATTTGCATTTAAATATGAACTCTATTAATTTTGTATCATCAATAAGAACGAAAAGTTGTTCTGTTATTTGAAATACTGTGAGGTGATGAAACTAGGCAGCCATGCCCTCCTGTCTCGGGGGTGGAGATAAGAAATAAACATTCCAACTTGTTGGAATAGCTAATCGCTTCGTGGAGGTTCGAATCCTTCTCTCACAGCCACTTTTGAAAATGAGTTTTTAGCTGCAAAGGCAGTAATTAAAAATGACTCATTACTAAAGCAAGCAAGTGCGTCCGCTAAAGCGGTTCACAAAAAATAAATGTCACTCTAGGACATTTATTTCTTGCTCATACTGTAAGGTGATGAAACTAGGCAGCCATGCCCTCCTTTCTCGGGGGTGGAGATAAGAAATAAACGTTTCACTTGTTGGAATGGCTAATCGCTTCGTGGAGGTTCGAATCCTTCTCTTACAGCTAGAATCTGATTCATAAATGTCAATGGTTAATGGTAAGGTACTTATCATTAACCATTTTGCATTAACGAGTAAATTGTGAGGTGATGAAATTGGCAGCCATGCCCTCCTGTCTCGGGGGTGAAGGTGCGGGATAAACGTAGCATATTGGGTGGACCACAAATCTTTTCTTGTGCTATAGCTAACCACTTCGTGGAGGTTCGAATCCTTCTCTCACAGCAAGTAAAGCTCCATTTTATGGGGCTTTTTTTATGTATTCAACTTTCCTTTTTGTAAGGTAGACTTTATTATAAATAATTTCGCATGAAGCGGATTCTTTATCACCATTTTTACTAGCAAAATTTTCTCATAGTAAAGATTACACGCTGGTTTTGCCTCCTCAATTAGTAATAAGGAACGTGTAAAAAATAACTTATAACAGTTTGAGTATTCTTTTTTCCTTCTTCGGCGTTAAAAAGCCTCGTCGATGCCCTGCATCGCCTACGTTTTTTGCCTTGAATAAGAAAAAAATAATTACTCACCTTTGTTACAACTTATTCTTCACATGTTCCTAAGGTAAAGTAAATTTATTTTTATCGGATTCTTAATTAAGTCTAATGAGTCACTTCTTCTCAATTTTTAAACTCCTTTAATCTAACTCCAATTCAAGCAGATTGTGTCTTTGTAGAAACGTAACCAATCGATAAGTACTAAGTAAAACAGTTTGTTCGTTTATTTTTGAAAAGATAAAACTGTTCTATGGCAATTTATAAATTAAATGGAGTTGTACAGCATTATGCTTGGGGAGGAACAAAATATATTCCTCAGTTATTGAGCGTAGAAAATGATAAACAACTGCCTTATGCGGAATTGTGGATGGGAACCCATATTAAGGGCCCAGCTAAGGTAGAGGTGAATAGAAAAGAAATTTTATTAGAACAGCTAATAAAAAAAGCACCTGCTCATAAGTTGGGTAAAAAAGTAGCCGCAGATTTTAATAATCGACTACCTTTTTTGTTTAAAGTATTGGATGTAAATAGTATGCTTTCTATCCAATCACATCCAACTAAAAAAGCAGCAGAAATAGGTTTTGCTAGAGAAAATAAAACGGATATTGCTGTAACCGCACCAAATCGTACTTACCGAGATGATAATCATAAGCCAGAAGTAATGGTTGCGTTGACGGATTTTTGGTTATTACATGGTTTTAAGTCAATAGAGGGTATCCAAAAAGTTTTAGTTATTCCAGAATTTGACCAGTTATCGATTCATTTTACAACAGGAAAAATCTTTGATTTATACAAAGTGATAATGGAAATGCCACAAAGTGAGGTCGATAATATATTAGCACCATTATGGAAGCGATTGCAGCCAATTTTTGAAAATGGACAGTTAGAAAAGACTTCGGCAGATTTTTGGGCAGCACAAGCATTTCAGGAATACACGATTGATGGACATTATGATAGAGGGATTTTTTCTATTTATTTATTTAATTTAGTAAATATAAAAAAAGGAGATGGTATTTTTCAAGCAGCAGGTATTCCGCATGCTTATCTGGAAGGAGTGAATATGGAATTAATGGCTAATTCGGATAATGTATTTAGAGGGGGATTGACCCAAAAACATATTGATGTACCAGAATTACTAAAGCATTTAGTATTTGATTCGGTAACTCCTCAGATATTAGAGGGAACGAAAGTTTCAGAGGTAGAAAGTGTATTTAAAACACCCGCTCCTGATTTTGAATTAAGTCAAATTACATTAGACAAAAAAGATATTTACCGTTCTACACAGACATTAAGTGCAGCAACTATAATCGTAATGCAAGGGACCGCAAAAGTTAATTTTGAAGAAAAAAAATTGTCTTTTAAGCAAGGAGAAAGTTTTTTTGTAGAAGCACATACCAATTACACGATTACCACTAGTGGAAAAAGTGTGCTATTTAAAGCAAAAGTACCTTAGAGTTAAGAGTAGGAAATTCCGAATTAATTCTATTACCTTGAGAAAATGCCAAAGCTATCCGCAGTAATCATTACTAAAAACGAAGCATCTAATATTGTTCGATGTATAGAGTCACTAGATGGTTTGGTGACGGAAATAATCGTTATAGATTCATTTAGCACAGATAAAACTGCTAAAATAGCAAGAGATTTAGGCGCAACCGTCGTACAAAAAGAATGGGAAGGGTATAGTCAAAACAAAAACTACGGCAATCAAATAGCCAAAAATGATTGGATAATTTCCATAGATGCAGATGAAGTAATTACTGAAGAATTAAAAGCATGCATTCAACAACTTACCTTAGAAAAAGATATCGTTTATAGCATCAATCGGCTCAATAATTATTGTGGACAATGGATAAAACATTGTAATTGGCATCCAGACTGGAAAATTCGAATTTTTCACAGAAAAGTAGCAGCATGGAAAGGAGATTTTGTACATGAAAAATTAGCTTTGGCTAAAAACATCAAGATTGTTAAGATAGAAGGTTTGCTACATCATTATTCTTATCAAAATTCTGCAGACCACTGGCAGCGCATTGAACGGTATGCTCAACTTTCAGCACATCAACTTTTTCAAAAAAGAAAAAAAGCAACATTTGTTAAACGATGGTTAGCACCAATTGCTCGTTTTCTACGAACCTTCTTTTTAAAGTTTGGATTTTTGGATGGAAAGGCAGGATGGACAATTAGTCTCAGAAATGGATATTTAGTATATCGGAAGTACCAATTGCTAAAGGAAATGCAAACGAAAGGTTAATTGGTTTAACAGATAACAAAGCAACTAGCATTATAGTTGTTTTACTCGTAAATTCGTGGTGTTATGAGCAGAACAGTGATTACATTTATCGTACTTTCTTTGCTCGGCTTGATTATCATTCAGGTTGGAATGTTGCGTATTGGATTGATAAAAGAGAATGAGAGTTATGATTCGGAGATAAGCGCAGTGATGTTAGATGTAAGCACTAAACTATTTGAAAATACAAAATTAAGTGAGCAGGTAGCTACCCTGAGTAAAGAAGCAGATATAGATAAACGGACCATTTTTAATACTGATTCCCTACCTTTTAATACCAGAAAAGAAATTGATTTACTGTTCAGAAAACAATTAGAAGCCAGAGAGATTTCGGTAGGTTTTGCTTTTGCATTAACCAGTAAGAACAAGGATTTGATTCTGACTAGTGAAAATTTTGAAGCCGACCAGTTTATCTATAATAGATATGCTCGACGATTAGGTTTAGTAAATGAATTATGTCAATGTGAAGTAACCTTGCATTTTTATCAAAAGACCTTAATGACCTATCTATTTAGCAGGTTAGCTTACTTGTTAATTCCTAGTTTGTTATTTCTGTTAATTATAGTCGGAGGGTTTAGCTTCTTAGTGTACACGATAAATAAGCAAAAGCGTTTATTGACAATTAAAAATGATTTTATTAATAATTTGACCCACGAGTTAAAAACTCCAGTGTTTTCGATATCCTTGATAGCTAAAGTTTTTAAAGAAAGTTTAAAGCAAAATAAAACGGAAAAACTAACAGCTTATTTAGATTTATTGGAAAAAGAAAATACCAAGCTAAAGGGACATATTGATAAGGTATTAGAATTAGCTTCTTTAGAAAACGGAAAATATAATTTACAAAAAGAACCTTGCGATTTTCATGATATTATCAACGATGCGATTGCAGGTTTTGTGTTAAAAATAGAAACTCAGCAAGGGAAACTGAATAAAACATTTCAAGCGGTCAGTACTCAATTAACTTTGGATAAGACCCATTTTAAAAATGTTATTCAAAATTTGCTAGATAATGCTATAAAGTATAGTAAGGGGCAACCCGAAATTAGTATTACGACCCAAAGCGATGACCAAAAACTATTCATTGCTGTAAGCGATAATGGAATGGGTATTGCTCCAGAGCATCAGAAACATTTGTTTGATAAATTTTATAGAGTTACAACAGGAAATATCCACCAAGTAAAAGGGTTTGGATTAGGATTGAGCTATGTAAAATATATCGTAGAAGCACATGGTGGGACGATTTCAGTGAACAGTAAAAAAGACGAAGGAGCTACGTTTTTAATGGAGTTTCCTTTACAGGGCACATAAATAAGTCCTTGAATCTCACTAATCTAATAACCCCCATAATCCCTATAAACCTCATAAAAAAATGACACCAAAATTATTATTAGTAGAAGACGATAGTACATTAGGATACATTCTAAAAGAATACTTGGAGATGAAAAATTTTGCGGTAACATGGGCAAAGAACGGTCTGGATGGCTTAGCAAAATTCAAAGAACAACAGGTAGATTTATGCATAGTGGATGTGATGATGCCAGAGATGGATGGATTCACTATGGCGTCACGAATTCGCCAGCAAGGAAGCGATGTGCCTTTATTATTTTTGACAGCAAAGTCTTTGAAAGTAGATGTATTGAAAGGGTTTAGTTTAGGAGCGGATGATTATATCATAAAGCCAGTAGAAGAAGAGGAATTAGTAGCTAGAATTAATGCAATTTTAAGAAGAGCAGAACATCCAAATGAGCAGCAAGAAATTTTTGAAGTAGGTAATTATGAGTTTGATAGTAAAAATCAAAAGTTAACTTTTGCAGGAGAAGATAAATATTTGACAGAAAGAGAATCCCATTTATTGCGTTTACTCTGCTTGAATAAAGGAAACTTGTTATCTCGACAATATGTACTAAAAAACATATGGGGAAAGAGTGATTATTTTAATAGAAGAAGTATGGATGTATTTATTTCGAAATTGAGAAAGTATTTATCGAAAGATGCGCGAATCCAAATCACGAATATCCACGGCAGTGGATTTATTTTATCAGATTAAAACTGAACAATATCTATTCCTTTCACGGTTTGCTCAAACCATCTAACAGGTGTCTGAATCTTATCTCCAGTTTGAGTATCACATTTGAAGAATAAATAAAACAATTGTAGCTCCGTGCCTACTTTCTCCAATAAATAATCAAGCCGTTCTTGTCCTTTTTTTGGGTTATTATATAGGGCAAATAATCGCCAAGCGTAATAAGCTTCATCATGCATTTCTGTGATGTTTAACAAAAGCTTATCATCAATATATTTTTCTAAGAATTTTCTAGCATATACGCCATGATGTTTACTCCAATCTCTAGGAGAACCTTTATCTTCAATATGCTTAAAGGAATCATGGACATAAGTAATTAGGCGCAATTTTCTACGCATTTCGGAAGGTATATCTAATTTGTCAACATTGGCTAATACTTCAGGAATGTGGTTGATAACAGAGCCTTCTGGATGCCCATATCTCGGTGTACCCCAAAATAAGCCAGCTTGAAAATCAGGGTCCTGCAATAATCTGTGCCTCCAAGTCCGTTTCGGGCTGTAGTTTTGCTTCAATCTCACTTTCAATAATTGCTTTACTCATGTTCCTAGTATTGCAGAAGTTTAGTTTTGTAAGTATAACATAAAATACGAAGGCAAAGTTAAATGGTTCAGCGTTACTGAACTAATTATTTTGCTTTGTATTTAGGGTTCTTTGGTAAATCTTGTAAATGAATTGTTTCAATATCATTTTTTTATACAGAAAAAGATTTTGCTTCAATCTTCGATTACAAGGTTTTTCAAAGAACGAGAAGTCCTACTTAACGGATATTGAAAAAAGTAAGCCAATAATTAGCCTTATGGTTAATTTCCTGTTAAAATAACAAAAGCTAGAACGAAAAATATACACGAATCGTTAATTTAGATAAGTTATTTCAGGTAACTTTTTATCATAATTTTATCTAATCAAAAAATTTAGAAAAATGAAAAATATCTTGTCTTTAGTTTTTGCTGGCATTGTTGGAGGCTTGATAACACTTGGGGGATTTCAGTTATTACAAGACAGTAAATCGGTCCAATCCCCTGTTGCCAAACAGGTAAGCACAACAATACCTAATTATACTGGTAATAAACCAGTACCATTAAATTTCACAAAGGCAGCTAATTTAGCAATGCCAACGGTCGTACACATAAAAGCATCAGAGAGTAGAGGGCAAGCTCAGTATAGAAGAGATGACCAAGAAGAACGACAAGAAAATATGTTTGACTTTTTCTTTAATTCTCCATTTGGTGGTTCTCCATTTGGTGGAGGTCAGAAAAAGGGAACAGGTTCCGGAGTGATTATTTCAACAGATGGCTATATTGTAACGAATAAACATGTAGTAGATTTTGCGGATGAATTAGAAGTAACTCTATATGATGACAGAACCTTTAAAGCAACTAAAATAGGGATTGACCCTAGAACTGATTTAGCAGTAATAAAAATAGATTCTGAAAACTTACCAGCCATAGAATTTATGAACTCAGACCAAGCTCAAGTTGGAGAATGGGTATTAGCAGTAGGTAACCCTTTTGATTTAACTTCGACAGTGACCGCAGGTATTATTAGCGCCAAAGGTAGAAGTATAGGCGTGATAAAAGATAAACAGGCTATTGAAAATTTTATTCAAACAGATGCGGTAGTTAATCCAGGTAATAGTGGTGGCGCATTGGTCGATTTAGATGGTCGATTAGTAGGGATTAATACCGCAATTGCGACGCCAACTGGTACTTTTGCAGGGTATTCTTTTGCGATTCCATCAAATATGGTGATGGACATTACAGATCATATTATCGAGCATGGAGGACCAAGGGTAGCATTAGGCGTAAAGGTATCAGATGTGACTGAGGATTTTGCTATAGCAAAGAATCTTTCTGTAAATTCGGGTGTTTATATCGAAGAGTTGGTAGACGGAGGAGCTGCGCAATATGCAGGTGTTTTGCCGTATGATATAATCACAAGAGTTGATGGAACATATGTGGAAGATGCTCCTGCCTTAATTGATATCATAAGTAAAGCAAAAGTGGGAGAGACTTTGGAGTTGACAGTTAATAGAGATGGTAAGATAAAAAATATTGAGGTAACCTTGAAAGCAGGCTGATGAATATTTGCACTTTACATTGTTAGAGGATGTCTAAAATTTCATGATTGAGGGAGAGCGAGGAAATTTTGACATGCTCTTAAGAAAATTGTTCTTTACAAAAAAATGACCTTTTTTAACACTTTTTCAAAAACAAAATTAGTCCTAATATAGTTTTTATATAAAACACCATAGAAGACATAAAGAAACTTGTTTAAAGTTGGTTTTTCGTTTTGTTTTGATGCGCCTGTCTCTCATTAGAGACAGGCTTTTTTATGCATTAGAGTAAGTATAGATATGATTGACTTTTATAAGTTTATTTCATATTGAAATAAAAAGCAGAGAATTCCTACCTTTCGCAGATGAAAATGGCTTGGTTTAAAAATGTAATCAATTTATTCTTTCCTAATTTATGTATGGCTTGCGAGAAACAAGAGTTGCAAGACAAGGAAATTTTATGCATTTCTTGTAAAAGAAGAATGCCTAAAACAGGAATGCATGGGATGAAGGAGAATCGTTTTACGGACCGTCTTGCTGGAAGAATTTATTTGCATGCTGGAGCAGCCTTGTATCATTTTAAAGAAGGTAGTCCAGTTCAGCGTTTGATACACAAATTGAAGTATAAACGTAAGCCTAAGATAGGCATAAAACTAGGTAAAGCATATGGGCATGAATTAGCAAAATCAACTTTTTTTAAAGATATTGACTTAATAGTGCCTGTGCCCTTACATGTTGTAAAAGAACGAAAGAGAGGCTATAATCAGAGTGACCAATTTGCAATAGGTTTATCAGAAACAATGAACAAGCCATGGTTAAAGAAAGGATTAATTAGAACAAAATACGGAGAGAGTCAAACCCGAAAAGGACGAGCAGAAAGATACGATAGTGTATTGACCGCTTTTGAAGTAGGAGAACCAGATAAATTAAAGGGCAAGCATGTATTAATTGTGGATGATGTGTTGACTACAGGAGCAACTTTGGAAGCCTGCGCCAATAAAATATTGGAGGTACCTAATACTAAAGTAAGCATGGTAACCATTGCTATTGCAGGGACTATTTGATTGCTACTAAAGGAAAAATAAAGTCGCAGAACTAAAAGAATATTTTTCTTATTCCTTACAGCTTTTTTCTTAAAATAATTCGATGTTCTTCAATAGAATCTTTTAACTGAATGTCAATGATATCAAAACCTCTACTTAAGGCAAAAATTAGCATTGGTTTCAAGCGATTTCTAGTTTTAAAAGTAACATGTAGGTAGCCTTTTTTTCTGGCCCATGATTCTTGTCTTTCTGCCAATTGTCTAGCTAGCCCTAATCGTCGATATTTAGGTAATATAGCACCCATCCAAGAGTAGAAATAACCAGCTCTTTCGTATCCAACTTTAAACCCAGCAGGAATATCATCAACATATGCTACAAGTATAATTGAAGGAACATTTTTAAGACGTTTTTGGTAAGTAGCGAGTTCATGAGGATTCTGAAATTCTGGAATTTTTTTAGAAATAGCAGCGACTATTTCTAAATTATCTTCTTTTATTTGTACAATTGATTGCATTCAATGAATGATTAAGTTGTGAATACTAGGTAAACCTGCTTACTTTTGTACTTTTTTTAGTGTATATCGACAACGAATGAGTAGAAGAAATAAGTTACAAAAGTTTGCTGAAATATTAACTTTTTCAAATGTATATGAAAATTTTGATAACTACCCACCTCGGTTAACAGGAAAAGGAGGGGTAGATGTTGATTTAAAAGGTCAATGGAAAGCAAAGCATTTTAAAAATGAGCATCCCATTACCTTAGAATTAGCTTGTGGTAGAGGTGAATATACAGTCGCTTTAGCGGAGAAATATCCCAATAGAAATTTTATTGGTGTAGACATCAAGGGTGCAAGAATATGGAAAGGCGCTCGAATTGCCTTAGAAAAAGAATTGTCCAATGCAGCATTCTTAAGAACACGTATAGAATTAATCGCAGCTTTTTTTGAAGTAGGGGAGATTGATGAAATTTGGATTACCTTCCCTGACCCATTTTTGAGAAAAGGAAAAAGCAACCGTCGACTAACTGCTCCAAAATTTTTAGACCATTATAGAAAAATTTTAAAACAGGATGGTTTGATGCATTTAAAGACGGACGAAGGAGTGCTTTCAGAGTTTACTTTAGAAGTGCTAGAGGCTGATGAAAAAGCTAAAATTTTATATCAGGATACTGATATATATGCACAGCCTTTGCCAATGGAGGAATTAGAAGTAAAAACCTACTATGAAAATATGCATTTAGAAAAAGGTAAAACGATAAAATATATCCGTTTTACGATTAACTAGTAAGAACTTCTAGAACTCCAAGTTCAGGAAGCTATAAGTTCAGTATTGATGAAAATTCTTCATTTTTCTTCTGCGACAACTTGGCGAGGCGGAGAGCAACAGATTGCTTACCTATATGAAGAATTGGCAATAAAAAACATAGAACAATGGATTTTTTGTGTACACGATAGCGCTATGGCTAATCATTGTGTCCAAGAAAATATTCCACATATTACCTACCAAAAAATATTTGCTGTAAATCCTTTTATAGCCATTCAGTTAACAAAAATATGTGACAATTTGAAGGTGGATCTAGTGCATTTACACGATGCACATAGTCATACTTTTGGTTTCATAAGTACCTTTTTGGGTAACAAAACCCCTTTTGTCTTAAGCCGAAGAGTAGACTTTCCTGTTAGAAAAAGTTGGCTGTCACATCGAAAATACAATCATCCATCCATCAAAAAGATAATATCCGTTTCTAATAGGGTACAGCAAGTATTGGCGCATTCTATTACAGACAAACAAAAACTTCAAGTTGTGCATAGTGGAATTGATGTGGACCGATTTCAGTATATTAATAGAGGCATTTTGAGAAGGGAATTTAATATTCCTAAAGACATTAAAATTATTGGAAATGTTGCTGCTATTGCACCGCATAAGGATTATTATACCTTCGTAGATACTGCTGAATTTATATTGAGAACCAATCAACAATTAAAGGTTTTTTATCATTGGAGGAGATGGAGGAGAGGAAGCTTTAATCAAAGCATATATTGTAGAAAAGAAGCTAAGCGATTATTTTATTTTCACAGGATTTAGAAAGGATATACCTGAAATTTTACCAGAGCTAGACGTGTTTTTATTTACGAGTAAAGAGAGGGGTTAGGGACCTCTGTGATTGATGCGCTGTCTTGTGGGGTGCCTGTTATAGCAACGGAAGCAGGTGGAATACCAGAAATAATACGAAGTGGAATTAATGGTTTTTTAGCGCCCATAAAAAATCCTAATAAGTTGGCAGTACATATAAATTTAGTTTTATCGAATGCCGAGATAAGGAGCAAAGTTATAGAAAAAGGAAAAGAAACTGCTCGTCAATTTTCAAAGAGTAATATGGCAGAAAAAACTTATCAAGTTTATGAAAAATTGGTGAAATAATTCCACTTGTCTATATTTGAAATCCGATTATACTTCATTAGGGTAGGAAGTGAACAAATTTGAGGAGGATATTTTGTTTCTGTACGAAGCAATTTTTCGTTTAATAGCCTTTGCTATTAGGCGATAAATTGATGAAGTATAGGAGCAAAAGATTCCCTCAAAAAGTTTAAATCATTATCCTAATGAAGTATAAAATCAGCCTACTCCATACGACAACCTAATGGTTGTGCATAAATAACTATGACATGAAATTTAAACTTTCTTTGTTTTTGGTATTCATCTTTGTGGTAAACAATTCAATATTTGCCCAAATAAAAGGCAAAGCGCTAGATGATTTAGCTCATAAATATGCGACCGAATCTTTAGACCGTCTCTATGAATTACTCTCCATTCCTAATGATGCACACTACCCAGAAGAAATAGAAAAAAATATACAATGGTGCGAAAAGGAGTTCCAACAAAGAGGATTTTCTATTAACCGTCTAGAGACGCCAACAGTTCCCTTATTATTAGCAGAGCGAAAAAAGAAAGGGGCATCCAAAACAGTTTTGATTTATTTGCAAATTGATGGACAGCCTGTGGACAAAACGAAATGGCAGCAAGAAAGTCCGTGGAAACCAGCCTTGAAAGAAAAAGGAAAAGATGGCAACTGGAAAGAAATAGATTGGAAAAAATATTCACACTAATTACGACCCAGAATTAAGAATATTTGCTCGTTCGACTTCAGATTCGAAGGGCGCAGCTAATGGTTTTTTAGCAGCACTAGATGCTACCGAAGGCATTGCTCAACCCAATTTCAATATCAAAGTCATCATGGATTTCGAGGAGGAGTTGGGGTCACCAGAACTGCCAAAAGCAGTGGAGAAATATAGCAAAGAGCTAGCTTCGGATATGTTGATTATTTTTGATGGACCAAGACATATTTCAAAACCAACCAACTTTGACCTTTGGTGCAAGAGGAATAGCGGAAATTACCCTAACTGTTTTTGGCCCAAGAGTGCCACAACATAGTGGGCATTACGGAAACTATGCGCCGAATCCAGCAGTTCGTTTGGCACAATTAATCGCTTCTATGAAAGATGCAGATGGTCGGGTAACCATTCCTGGATTTTATGATGGGATTTATTTAGACGAAGCAACTAAAGAGATTTTGGCGAAAGTGCCAGATGATGAAAAGGTTATACAAAAAAGTATAGGCATTGCTGCACCAGATAAAGTTGGTGCAAACTATCAGGAAGCCATTCAGTATCCATCATTAAATGTGAGAGGGATGCGGTCAGGTTGGGTCGGCATACGTTCACGGACGATAGTGCCAGCTACAGCAACTGCTGAAATAGATATCCGATTGGTAATGGAAAGTGACCCAGATTGGCTATTGGGATTAATTCGAAGCCATATTCAAGCACAAGGATATTATGTGGTAGACAAAGAGCCAACAGAGGAAGAGCGAATGAAATATAACCGCATTGTTTTTATGCGTACGGAGACTTCTTATTTAGCGTATCGAACAGATTTTGATTCAACAGTTGGCATTTGGTTGGATAAGGGATTAACTAGAGCATTTGGACAAGCACCCATTAAAATTAGGAATAGTGGAGGGTCGATTCCGATTGCACCTTTTGTTACATCTTTAGGTATTCCTGCGGTGACGGTTCCAATTGTTAACAGAGATAATAATCAGCATAGCCCCAATGAGAATCTTCGTTTAGGAAATTATATAGACGGTGTAAAAACTTATATTGCGGTACTGACAGAAAGATTGTAAATCATAAAAAGCCCATCTTAATGAGTAGTAAAGATGGGCTTTTTATTTTTCAATTTATTTTATTTTATTTTCGAACTGCCAGCTGTGGTGTCAATTCATATAGATATTGACTAGACCCACCATATACATCTTCATCAAAATTGCGAATAGTATTGGTTTTAATTCTAGTTTTTAAGCCATCGCCGGCTTTATAATTCGATGGAATTGGTGTGGCTTTTGGTGGAGCTTCTGCTACTAATGTTTCAGAATTGTTAAACATTGTAGCAGGTTTATTTTGAGTAATGACGAAATCAAGATACTCTGGAATTCTTTCTGGTTTTGGTGCAGTGAGTTGTACTTCTTCTTGAAAAGATAGTAATTCAAAATCCTTTTGGTCATATTCGTGAAGGTTGAATTTTTCTATGGTGTTAATTAAAACAGTCGCATAATCTTTGGCAGTCGCATAACCTGCTTTTTTTAGACCTTTAGCCCAACCTTTATAATCTGTTTTGTCTAAATCAAATAAAAAACGATAACGTTGATTAACCATTAAAAACTCTGAGTGGTCATAATAAGAACTTTCAGGATTTTTATAGGTGCGAAAACAAGATTTAACTAACTTTCCATCTACATAATCATCATCTTTGTGGTAATACTTGCCGCCTTGCCAATTATTATTACACTTGATACCAAAGTGGTTATTAGAATTTTTTGCCAGCCCACTCATTCCATATTTTGATTCAATAATGCCTTGTGCAAGCGTAATACTTGCAGGAATCCCAGTCCTATTCATTTCCTGAATAGCAATGACATTATACTGGTCTATATAGTTCAGTATAGGTAGATTTGCATTAGTAAAAGAAAATAATAAAGAGATAGGAATGGCTAGCAGCGTTATTCGAAGGGTTCTCATAGATGATAGTTTTATAGTATGTGTATGAATGAGTATACCATGAACTTGGCCATCATCGGGCTAGAGAGAAAGGACGGGAATAAAGGGTAGTGCTATTCCCGTCCTAATAAATACTCCTATAAGTTGGTCATGGCTTAATGACCATAAGTGTTTCATAGACCGTGAAGGGGGTATACAGTGCAGTATAACTACTGTTTTGTATTCACAAAATTAGTAATACAAAATAGATGCCACATTTATATAATGTATTCTTGAAAATAAAATATTAGTAAAAGCGATTATATTTTAACATAATTCTATGGAGAATCGAATCAATTTCGCTTGTTCTGAAGTGTTGATTTAATTATTTTACTTGATGGACTTACTAAAACATAAAAAATATCGTTTCATTATTGAAAATCACCCAATTTTATATTCCACTATAAATCTGTTGTCATGAAAAAAATCAAATTTTGGATAGCGATGCTATCAATTGTAGCTATCAATAACACAGCACTAGCTTTTTCAAAATCACTTACTCCATTTGATGAAATAATACTGTCAGGAAATGTTAGTGCATTATTAGTCGAAGGAGAAGAAGAGCATATTGAAATCAAAAACGATGAAGACCGATTAGATGTTTATGTAGATGGGAAATCATTGAAAGTAAAAGCAACTGACCTAGTGCAATACAATAAGACACCGACTGTCAAAGTGATTATTACTTATAAAAAAATAAGAACGATAAAAGTCAGAGCAGGCGCATCTGCCTATACAGAAAACCCAATTAGTGGGGATAAATTAGATTTGCGTTTTTCAAGTGGCGCATCTGGAGAAATTGAAATTGCTCAAAATTCTATAGATGTGAGTGTTTCAGAAGGAGGAGATTTAAAGTTGAGAGGAGCTACAAAATGGCAAGAAGCTAAAGTGGCCACTGGAGGTACTTTAGTTGCTTATAAGCTAGAATCAGCACATACGATTGTCAAAGCAAATACAGGAGGAAATGCCAAAGTTATGGCAACAGAAAGTATTGATGCTCGTGCAAATACAGGCGGTAGCATTACCTATAAAGGAGACCCTGGAAAAGTGCAACGAAAAGATGGATTGTCAGGGAGCGTGCGAAGTTATTGATTGAACCCACTAGCATGTAAATTATCGAGGTGTGAAGTGCCAGCACTCTTAATATATCACCTTCAATTTGGTTAGCTACTTGAATATAGAAAAAGTCGGAGCATTTTTTCCGACTTTTTCTATAAGTCAAAATTAATTAATCTAGGTTTCTGTAGATAATCAATTTATTTTTTAATCTGAATTTAGTTTTATCGCATTCCTTTTACTATGGGCTAATACTTATTATTTTTATTTTCCTACCATCTACTTTTCTGAATACTAAATTTTCTTCTAAATAAACTTATACTTTTGTACCTTGCGGTATTGATTAGCTGCTTTTCTAATTTATTGAAGCGTACACATTTTAAAGTAAACTATGTATCCAGATTTATCTTACCTATTACATGACCTATTCGGAACAGATGTCGACAATGCGTTTTCAGTTGTAAAAACATTTGGGTTGATGTTGGCAGTTGCTATTTTAACGAGTGCTTATTTTCTAAATTTAGAATTGAAGCGAAAAGAAGCGCAAGGGCTATTAGGGGCAACGTTAGTGAAGACTAAGGTTGGTGAGCCAGCGTCTATAGGTGAGTTAGTCATGAATGCTATACTTGGATTTTTCCTTGGGTTTAAGATTATTCACATTGCTATGAATTTTGCGGAGTTTCAAGTAGATGCACCAGGATTTTTATTTTCAACGAAAGGAAATATAATAGGTAGTATTTTAGGCGCAGTAGCATTGGCAGGTTTGAAATATTGGGAGAAAGAAAAAGATAAATTACCCAAACCAAAAATTGAAGAATCTCTAGTTTATCCAAGTGATAGAATAGGAGATATTACGTTAATTGCAGCTTTTACAGGTATATTAGGGGCTAAATTCTTTGCTATATTTGAAGACGTTAGTAATCTGACTATGGACAATTTTTTCCATGCTTTGCTTTCTGGAGGAGGATTGGCGATTTATGGTGGATTAATAGGTGGTTTTTTGGGAGTAGTTTGGTATTTAAAAAAGCACAAAATTGATAGGTTTCATGTAGCGGATGCGGTGGCTCCTGCTTTAATTATAGGGTATGGGGTGGGTCGGATTGGTTGTCAGTTGTCAGGTGATGGGGATTGGGGGATTGTAAATGAGTTGGCACAGCCTTCCTGGTGGTTTTTGCCAGAATGGTTATGGGCATATGACTATCCTCAAAATGTATTAAATCAAGGTGTCCCAATAGAAGGTTGTGAGGGAATCTACTGTAAAGCTTTAGCAAATCCAGTGTATCCTACACCAATTTATGAGATGGTAATGGCTTTTGCGATTGCGGGTATATTATGGCTTTTGCGCAAGCGGTTGCCTATTCCTGGAATGCTATTTTGTGTGTATTTAATCTTAAATGGTTTTGAGCGGTTTTGGATAGAAAAAATTAGAGTAAATTCTGAGTACGATATATGGGGATTTCATCCTACTCAAGCTGAGATAATTGCCGTTGCGCTATTTTTGATAGGTATAATAGGCTATTTTACCTTACGGAATAGAGGAGATATGCGTGTAGCCTAATCTTCAATAATGGATTTGTTTACTCAGATATTTTACAAGTCAAAATCGTAAAATCATCAGGAAAATCTTGTGTGCCTTTGAATTGCTTAATTTCCATCATTAATTTATCATTAAATGCTTTAGCTGATAAATGATTGTTTTGGAATGTAAATTCATTTATCATATCGGTATCTAAAAAGTTTCCATCATTATTCCGTAAATCTGTCAATCCATCTGTATAAGCCAAAATAGTGGCGTGTCCTTCAATAATGTCATGACCAATTTCTATGTGCGGCAACTCTTCAAAAGAGCCTAAAATAGTACAGCCCTTTCTTAATAAAATTACTTCATTATTATGAACTAGAATAGGTGGATTGTGTCCTGCATTGATGTATTTTAATTCTCTAGTTTGGGTATTGTACTCAGCTACAAAAAAGGTGATAAATTTTTCGCTATTGGTAATACGTAATACAGATTCGTTTAATGCTTTGACAAAATCATCTAGGGGGTATTCTTTACGGATTAGACTGTGAAAATTGGCTTGAAAGTTAGCCATCAATAAAGCAGCCGCAACCCCTTTTCCAGAAATATCCCCCACACAAAAAGCAAACCGATGTTCGTCAAATTGAATTACATCAAAATAATCTCCACCAACCCCTAATTGAGGTTTATAAATACTAGAAAATTCATATTTCTCTTCACTAGGCAATTCCGCAGGAATTAGCATTCGTTGCATTTCACTAGCCAATTCCATTTCTTTTTTTAGCCGCTCTTGTTCCAGTTGACGTTGGAAAAGTCGTTTGTTTTCAATCGCTACGGCTACAATATTGGTTACGGTTGTAATGAATTGGACCTTATTATACATGTCTTCATTCTCTTCAAATCCACCTATAAATACATAAGCTAAGGGGGATTTTTTTATGCATTACAGGAATAACAATGTCAAATTCTTTTAAAAGTAAATGATCATCGGCATCTAAATTATGCAATCGACTGTATGCTGGTAGGCGGTCGCTAATATCTAAGGCAATTAGACCCTCTGGGATTCCTGAGAAAGCTTTGCAAACCCATTGTTCGTTATCTTTAAAATAAAGTGCTAGTTTTTTTATACCCATCTCCCAGTTAAGGAAAGAAGTGAACATGTCAAAAAGGCCACGAGAAGAAACGTTATTATTAATGGCTTGGGTGAGATTTAATAGTCGATTGACCTGCAACTGTTTGAGGTGTAAATCGCGCTCAAGTTGCTGAGCAGTAGTTAATTGTTTTTTTATATCGGTTAATGAAGGCATGGAATTTTTTGCTTTTGTTTATTAATATTTATTCCTAGGGCCTTTTAATGCTCATTTATCTTTTACTACAAACATAGTAAAAAATAATTAATATGTCGCAAAATAATTCTTTTTAAAAAGAAAAAGTGAGGATTTGCGATAATTATAACATGAAGTTAAACTTTTAATTTATCAAATCTGCATAAAGTCTTCTTTTAACACTTTATTTAATTTTTCAATCAAGAAATCGGCATTTTTTTGATTAAATATAATTGGTGGTTTAATTTTTATTACATTGTGATGCAGACCATCAGTGCTCATTAGTATACCATGTTTTTTCATACGATTAGCTAAGTAAGCTGTTTGTGAAGCGGCAGGTTCGAGCGTTGTTTTATTTTTAATTAGTTCGAAACCAAGAAATAAACCATGTCCGCGCACATCTCCAATGATGGGGTAGTCTTGGGCTAGTTTGCTTAATTCTGATTTTAAGTAATTGCCTATTTTAAAAGCATTTTCTTGTAGTTTTTCTTCTTTAATAACCTTTAAGACCTCCATGCCGATTGCACAAGAAACTGGATTTCCACCGAAGGTATTAAAGTATTCCATTCCATTATTAAAACGCATCTGCAATTGCCCGAGTTGTAACAACTGCTCCTAACGGATGTCCATTCCCGATAGGCTTGCCCATAGTTACGATATCCGGTACAACCCCTTGTAACTCGAAACCCCAGAAATGGTCACCGACTCTGCCAAACCCCACTTGTACTTCGTCTGCAATACAAACGCCGCCAGCATTTCTCACGTGTTCATAAGCTGTTTTTAGATAATTTGGCGGTAGTACGATTTGACCACCACAGCTTAAAATGGATTCACAAAAAAAAGCGGCAATACCTTTACCTTGTTCCTTATTTTTTTCAATAGCTTTTGATATATATGCTGCATATTTTTCACCGGCTTTTGGGTCATCTGTTCTATATTTTCCTCTGAATGTATCAGGCATGGGAACGATGTGAACATGGTTTGCTTTCCCTTTTCCCCCTGGGCTATCGAATTTATAGGAACTAATATCAATACAGTTTTGAGTATTACCATGATAGCCGACTTCTACCGCAAGGAAATCAGTCTGATTACTATAAGTTTTTGCCAATCGCATGGCTAATTCATTGGCCTCACTCCCAGAATTTACAAAATAGCACACAGATAATGCTTCGGGCATGGTAGCACAAAGCTGTTCTGCATACTCCATCAGATTTTTTTGCAAATAACGGGTATTAGAGTTAAAAACAGCAATCTGTTTTTGTGCAGTTTTTACGATTCTTGGATGTTGATGTCCGACGTGAGGTACGTTATTGACCGTATCCAAAAACCGTTGCCCTTTTTGGTTATACAGATATTGCATAAAACCTCGCTGTATCTGAAGTGGCTCTTTATAGGATAGGCTTAAATTAGGGCCTAAATGATTTTTTCTAAGTTGGATTAAATCAGCTTTAGTATATTTTTCTCCGCCGATTATATTTTCAGGCATACCAATTAACAAATTTGGATTTGGGCATAGGCTTGTCCAAATAGCTTGTTCGTGAGGAAACGCAACACCAGGGAAATCTCCTTCATAATCCAGCATATCCAACATGATTTGAAAATGCAAATGAGGCGGCCAGTCTCCATTAATTGGTCTTGGACCAATTGTAGCTATTTGTTGTCCTTTTTCAATAGCCATCCCAACAGTTAGACCTTCTAAAGATGCTAAGCCTAAGTGGCCATAAAGGGTATAAAAGGTTAAATCATTGCTGACTTGGTGGGCTAGAATAATGGCAGGACCATAATCTCTATCCGCTGCATTATTATTAAAACTATGAATTTTCCCTGCTAATGGAGCGTAAACAGGAGTACCTGCTGCCATGAATACATCTAGGCCAATGTGTAAAGTACGCCATTGAGGCCCTTCATTTCCGGTTACTGTAAAGGCATCTGAGGTATATATAGGGCGCACTTCTTTGTATTTTCCAATACCTATTTTAACGTCGGATGCTTCCATCAGCCTATTTATCAATACCTCAAATTTTTTGGCATCTTCAAAATTTGGATTATTTCCTAATGCTAAACTACCCACACTCAAGTCAAGTACTATTTTTTCATCTTTGACCAAATCTGCGTCGACTATTTTGCCAAAATTCTCTTTATTTTTTTCGATAAACTTTAAGAATGTCGATTTTTGAGGACAGGGTTCATAACCGCAGATGGACCGAAAGGTATAGTGAGCAAATGCAGGAGGAATTGTTCTAAGTTGCTTTAATAGAGTCCATGCAGGTTTTGCACTAATTTGTAGATAAGGATTATCGGGGTCTGTTTTTTGATTGATTGCAGAAACGGTCACACTAATTATTAACCGAGCAGCAATGAGTGGAAAAAGTACGGCGCACTCTTTTGAAGTGATTGGAAAAACTCGATGAAATCCTTTAACTATCGAACTTGCCGACCGAAGCGGGTCTTCTTTGTTCATCAAAGCATAAGCCGCAGCTATGGCTACTTCATTAATAGTATGTGTATAGATGATGTCACCAAAATCAATGACACCAGCAATCTTAGGATTCGCTAAGTTCTGATTAGCCAAGACATTATAATCATTGGCGTCATTGTAATTGATACTTTTTCTCAAATTATTAGCAAGAGGGACTACTTCTTTTTGAAATAAGTCTAAAAAATAGTCAACTATTTCTTTTTTTTCAGGCTCCTCAAAAACAGCTAAATGTTCTTTTACCCACATAGCGTTTGAGCTATCCCACTTAAAATATCGATGAGCTGCTTGATGTTCAAAACCTTTTAGGCCATTGCACAAATGTCCACAAGTTGCGCCCAAGCTTTCTAATAGTTCATTGGTATGCGGATTAACATTAGCAAGTAATCGACCTTCTACCCATGTCAATAAACGTAGGTAAACTTGTTGGTTATCTTCGGTTAATAGTTCTGTGATCGTTTCGCCAATTTTATTAGCAATAACAGTTGGGATTTGAATCGGTAAATCTTTTGTTGCTAAATAAATTAAAGCTTCGTTTTGTAGCTCTAAATTTGCGTAATTTCGATTGGTACTTTCTATTTTTAGCACATATTTTTGAGCTTTTTTTGTGGAAATTAAAAAATTTAAGTCTATTTCGCCAGGCAATTGTTTGGCAGTACCTTCAATGTTAAAGAGGTTAGAAACTATTTTTTCAGCTTGTGTTACGGTCATTTTTTAATTGCTATATTCCTAAGTAGTCAGTCAAGTTGGTAATGTCGGGTAGGTTTTGACATAAAATTTGTCGAGAACGAGGCAAAATTTCTATGCATAGCCGTCGCTACGGAAATAAATTTTAACGAAGTTATCGGCAATATTTTATCAAAAGATACCGACAGTATTAACTGGACTGACTACTAAGTAAAGATTTTTTGAATACAAGGGGGTGTATTTCAGTTGGTCGCATATAAATTTACATAAATTGTTCCTTATCCCTTTTGTATGGTAGAAAACTGTTACATAGTTAGCACTACCAACATAAAATGCATAAAATAAATATAAAAATTCACGAAGTTTTTAATTTTCGTCGCCAAAAGGATGATTTTTTACAATACTTTCAATAATAGCTGCGGCTTTTTCTATAGATGTTGGATATAATTCTTGTTGGTCAAATGTAGCAAAAGGCCTATTAATAGCTGATTCTAGTAAAGGTAAATCTCTATACTTCATTAGGTTAGGAAGTGAACAAATTTGAGGAGGATATTTTGTTTCTGTACGAAGCAATTTTTCGTTTAATAGCCTTTGCTATTAGGCGATAAATTGATGAAGTATAGGAGCAAAAGATTCCCTCAAAAAGTTTAAATCTTACCCTAATGAAGTATAACTCCATTAATTCCACCAAATTTCTTAACTGCTAGTTGATGTATGATTAGTACTTCTTTGATACTTATCATTGAGCTAATTTTTTCAACAATCCAGCATCTTCTTCAAAGATTTTATCAAGATGCGTCATTAATTCATTATTTTCTTTTGAAGCCTTTTCTATTTCCTTTAAGTAGGCAAGAACTGGCTGTAATTTACTTTCGGGAAGCTTTCTTATGAGTTGATTGATTTCTGTTCTTAATTATTGTTCCATTATGATATATTTTTTCAATTAATTTTAAAATCTAATTTTGATACAATACAAATTTAACGAAAATAAGGGCATTACCATATTTTGGCAATACCCTTATTTTATAACTCAATATCTTGAATTTAGTGTATATTAAATCTGCTAAATTTAGTTCAACTCCACCAACATCCCCAAACTAACCTCCTCAGGCAACTCAATCACCTCGCCACCAGCAACCGTCTCCACCAAAGTCAATTCATCCGCCAACACCTCATTCTTAATATAATTCCCAAAAGAAGCCACCGCAGCGGTCACCAAGTCATGCTTTTCCAAAGCGACTTTGATTCTATCGGTTACATTAAAGTCTTTGGTCTTTCTAGCATTTTGGATACGGTTGACGAGTTCTCTAGCCATGCCTTCTGCTTTCAAATCATCCGTTAAGGTAATATCCAAAGCAACGGTTAAATCACCGTCATTCGCTACTAACCAACCAGGAATATCTTCCGCAGAAATAACAAAATCGGCTAAGGTCAATTCGTAATCCTGTCCATCAATCGACAATTTATAAGAATTGTCCGCTTCAATTTGTGCAATATCTTCCTGTCCTAATTTATTAATAAGCGGAATCGCAGCTTTCATGTTCTTCCCTAAAATTCGACCTAAAGTCTTAAAGTTAGGTTTGATACTTTTCTTCACGATACCAGAAGTATCGGTTACATATTCGATGTCTTTGACATTCACTTCTGCTAAAATCAAATCCTTTACCCCGTCTACTTGTTGGCTAAAAGCAGCATCTAAAACAGGCAATAAGATTTTTTGTAAAGGTTGTCTTACTCGCAGACTTTCCTTTTTTCTTAAAGACAGTACCAAAGAAGAAATGCGTTGTGCATATTCCATTCGTTGTTCCAAATCTTTATTGATAGCTACATGACTGACTCTTGGGAAACTAGCCAAGTGGACAGAAATATGCTTTTCTTGCTTCGAGACTTCGTTTAAATTTTTGTACAACCAGTCTGCAAAAAATGGCGCAACAGGTGCCATTAATTTTGAAATGGCTTCCATACAAGTATATAAGGTCTGGTAAGCAGCAATTTTATCTTGCGAATAGTCCCCTTTCCAGAAACGGCGACGACATAAACGCACATACCAGTTACTCAAATGGTCCATCACAAAAGATTGGATTTTTCGAGTAGCTGCCGTTGGTTCGTAATCGGCATAATCTTGATTAACGTCCTTGATTAAAGAATTCAATAAAGATAAAACCCATTGGTCAATTTCTGGACGCTCTGCTAAGGGTACATTCTTTTCGCTGTACTTGAAGTTATCAATATTCGCATAGCCCGCATAGAATTTGTAGGTGTTGAATAAAGTACCAAAGAATTTATTTCTAGTCTCTACTACTCCATCAATATCATACTTCAAATTATCCCAAGGCTGAGAAGCAGAAATCATATACCAACGATTGGCATCTGCGCCATGCGTTTCTAAAGCTTCAAAAGGCTCGACTGCATTGCCCCAACGCTTAGACATTTTTTTACCAACCTTATCTAAAACTAAACCATTCGATACCACATTTTTAAAAGCAACTTGGTCAAAAACCATCGTTGCAATCGCATGTAACGTATAGAACCAACCCCGTGTTTGGTCAACCCCTTCTGCAATAAAATCTGCTGGGAAGTTCGTCTTAAATTTGTCCTTATTTTCAAAAGGATAATGCCATTGCGCATAAGGCATTGAGCCACTATCAAACCAAACATCAATCAAATCCAATTCTCGATACATCGGTTCGCCATCATCGGTCACCAATACAATATCATCAATATAAGGTCGGTGCAAATCTTTAGGAACCACTTGTTCTTTGCCTAGTGCAGCATTCGCCTTATCAATTTCTTTTTGCAATTCTTCGATAGAACCAATACATTTATCTTGCGCTACTTCACCTGCATCTTCGTTGACTTTTGTTCGCCAAATTGGAAGTGGAATCCCCCAATAACGAGTACGAGATAAATTCCAATCTTGTAAATTTTCTAACCACTTGCCAAAACGCCCTGTTCCAGTAGAAGCAGGTTTCCAGTTAATGGTCTTATTTAATTCGTACATTCTTTCCTTGACAGAAGCTGCTTTCACAAACCAACTATCCAAAGGATAATATAAAATCGGCTTATCTGTTCGCCAGCAATGCGGGTAATTATGCGCGTATTTTGCGACATTAAACGCTTGATTGTTTTGCTTTAAATGTATGGAGATGTCCACATTTACATCGACATAATCTTCCTCGTCTTTATAATTCTTCACATAGCGATTAGAAAATGGCCCAACAGAATCTTTAAATTTTCCTTGCTTGTCCACCAAAGTTAAAGCACCAATTCCGTTTTCTGCCCCTACTTTTCTATCATCTGCACCAAAGGAAGGCGCAGTATGTACGATTCCTGTACCACTATCGGTCGTTACAAAATGTCCAAGAATGACTTTAAACGCATCCGTCTTCCCATTTAATTCTTCAATCTCATTCCCAAAAGCTAATAATTGCTCATACCGAATGCCATCTAATTGTTTACCAATAAAAGTGTCGCTCTTTTCTAAAATTTCATGCTGCTTTTTACCACCAAACCATTTAGACACCAAATCTTCTGCCATCACAACACTTACGGGTAAGTTTGTGTAAACATTATTGGTTTTGATTTTTACATACTTGATTTTTGGCCCAACAGTCAAAGCCGTATTAGAAGGTAAAGTCCAAGGCGTCGTCGTCCAAGCGATGATTCTAACATCTTCGTCTGCGGCATCAAAAAGGAAATCAGACGTTTCATCTTTAGTCACCTTAAACATCGCTACTGCCGACGTATCTTTTACATCTTGGTAAGCACCGGGCATATTCAATTCATGGGAACTCAATCCTGTTCCTGCCGCAGGAGAATAAGGCTGAATCGTCAATCCTTTGTACAATAAACCTTTATTATACATCTGCGACAATAACCACCAAACCGATTCGATGTACTCATTCTCATAAGTGACATAAGGGTTTTCCAAGTCTACCCAATACCCCATTTTGATGGTCAAATCATCCCACAAATCCTTATACCGCATCACCGTTTCCTTACACTTGGCATTGTATTCATCTACAGAAATGGTTTTACCAATGTCTTCCTTCGTGATACCCAATTCTTTTTCTACTGCTAATTCAATCGGCAAGCCGTGCGTATCCCAACCTCCCTTTCGTTCTACTCGCTTGCCTTTCATTGTTTGGTATCGGCAAAAAATATCCTTAATCGCTCTTGCCATGACGTGGTGAATCCCAGGTTTTCCATTCGCAGAAGGTGGGCCTTCGTAAAATACAAAACTGTTATCTTCAGAACGTTGGTTGACACTTTTGGAAAATACATCTTGCTCGGCCCAAAAGGCTAAGATTTCCTTATCGATACTCGGCAGATGAAGCGATTTTTCTATTTTATACATAACGATTATTTTAGAGTAGAGAGCAGAGACGAGAGAGTAGAGACTTTCCCCTTCTGTTCTTTCTTGACTATTCTTTAAAAATAAGGTGCAAAGATACCTATTTAATTAAAACGAATTCTTATAAAAAAGATACAGATACTCCAACAAGTTTAATTTTGAGCAATTAAGTAATATCTAAGCTACAGAAACTAAAAAAGCGTTGACAAACTTAATCTGTCAACGCTTTTTTATTCCAAATTTCTAGCATTTTCACAGATTTCGGGTTGAATCCTGAATTATAATAATGCTAATAATTATGTTTGGAGATACTTGCATATTGCTTTTTTGTAATAAGTGGACAAATTTAGGGGAAATATAATAGAGTTGCAAATTAAGCTAACTTCTCTAAGTAGTCAGTCAAGTTGGTAATGTCGGGTAGGTTTTGACATAAAATTTGTCGAGAACGAGGCAAAATTTCTTTGCATAGCCGTCGCTACGGAAATAAATTTTAACGAAGTTATCGGCAATATTTTATCAAAAGATACCGACAGTATTAACTGGGCTGACTACTAAGATAAAGAGAATCGTTCTGGAGTCCTGACTTTCCGAGAATAAAACGGTGACAGCAATAAATAATTTAGGGTCTTTGACAATTTTTGCAAAAGATGCTTTATTAGTCTCATCGGACGGCGAAGCCATCCGATGAGACGGTCGTTCCCGTTGGATAACTTCGTCGTCCGAAGGGAAAATGCAAAAATTGTCAAAGAACCTATTTTCTTTAATGCAAAAGTTGAGTTTTTTGTAATTAAAGTAAGAAACAAATAAAATATGTATTGGTGCTAGTGGTTCAAGTCATAAGTAATTGATAGTTTAATTGAGTGTATTTTTTTGTTAGGCAAGATGAACAAACACCGTTTGTGAACCGCTTGCGGACGGGATACTTTTTTTAATAGCCTCCGCTATTCAATAAATAAACAACGCAGCATAACAGAAAAAGACGCCGATATAAATGATAAAGATTTATGAATGATACCACTAGAGTAGCAGGCGAATAGATTAGGGGATGAATAATTAGTTTCTGAATAGAGACAAGTATGACTAAAACCGTTATTTTGCAGAAAAATTATTTTTATAATGAATAGACTATTTTTTGTTCTTTTTCTGATATCTATCATTGCTTGTCAAGAACAATCTTCAACAAATAAAGCTGTTAAAAAAAATAATACTTATAAAAAAATGAAGGGCATCACGATGGGTGTGATTCAGTATAAAATCACCTATGAAGATAAAGATAACCGTATCCAACAATCAATGATAGATTCTTTATTGAATGCTTTGAATGTGGGGAATTCTCATTATGAACAGGCCTCTACGATTTCTAAATTTAATCAGTCTGAGGCAGGTATTACAGTGGAAAATAGTGGTTATGACCAGCATTTTATCAAAAATGTGCTAATTGCCCAAGATATAGTAGCAAAAACCGAGGGATATTTTGACCCGACAGTAGCTCCATTGATGAAGTACTATGGCTTCAGAAAAAAAGAAATAGAAGGTTTGGAGACGATAGATACAGCAAAGGTGCATAGCATTATGCAAACAATTGGGTTTGATAAAATAAAAGTTGAACAAGTTGGTAATCAATACAGGATAGAGAAAACAAATCCTAAAACGCAGTTGGATTTTAGCGCAATAGCCAAAGGTTATGCAATTGATGAAGTGGGGCATTTTTTAGAAATGCATGGAGTAATAAACTATTTAGTTGATATTGGAGGAGAGTCTAGAGGTAACGGCATTCGACCAACTGGAGGAGGATGGAGATTGGCAATACAACACCCACAGAGGGCGCGAAATACACCACTCGGCGTTGCGACATTGAAGAACCAATCTATGGCAACTTCAGGAAATTATGAGAGCTTTAGATTGGTTAATGGTAAAAAGATGGGACATACGATGAATCCCAAAACAGGTTTTTCGGAATTAAATAACCTATTGGGGGCAACGGTATTTGCAAAAGATTGTAGCGTAGCAGATAGCTATGCAACGGCATTTATGGCGATGGGTATGGAAAAAGCATTTAACTTAGCACAAAAATTACCAGAAATTGAGGCATACTTAGTATATTTCGACGAGAATGGAACGGTTGTAACTAAATATACAGTTGGTTTAGAGGGGGTGATAAATTAGTGAAACGTAAAAAATAAACGTTTTTTGACAAATTTTGTGGTTAATAGATTAGTTTAAACAAATCGACGATAGGAAGATTTGGTTGCAGCTAATCTGTTGACATATTTCACGGGATTTAGTCAAAGAACTAAAATAAACATACATGAAATTAAATCTCGACCGAGACATGTGCTTTTTTGATATAGAGGCTACAGGATTAAATGTTATCCGTGACCGAATTGTCCAAATTGCCATCATTAAATATTCTAAAAAAGACAAAGCTCAGGAAGAGTTGAACATGTTGATTAATCCAGGAATTCCCATTTCTGAAGAAGCAATGAAAGTTCATGGGATTACACCTAAGATGTTATCGAATAAACCCACCTTTCAGCAAGTAGCTTCAAAAATATATGATTTTATAGGGAATGCAGATTTGGCTGGTTATAATTCCAATCGATTTGATGTGCCGATGTTGATGGAAGAATTTGCTAGGGTTGGGGTTGAGTTTGATGTGTCTAATCGCAGATTGATAGATGTACAGCGTATTTTTTATAAAATGGAACCTCGGACATTGAAGGCTGCACTTAAATTTTATTGTGACAAAGAAATAGAAAATGCACATGATGCTTTAGCAGACGTACAAGCAACCATAGATGTATTCAAAGGCCAATTAACCAAGTATGAGGGGGTGGATTTAAAAGATGCAGATAACAATATTATCGAAGCACCAATCAAAAATGATATGCAAGTCATTCATGATTTTACAAGTGATTTAAAAACGATTGATGCAACCCAGCGATTGAAATATGACCAAAATGGAGTGGTGGTGTTTAATTTTGGTAAATATCAAGGAAAACCAGTAGCAGCAACGTTAGTTAAAGACCGTCAATATTATAATTGGATTTTAAATAAAGAGTTCTCCTCTCAAGTAAAGCAAATTGTAAAACGATTGGTGAAAGAGCATGGTCAAGAACAAGGAAAAAATGAGTAAATCAAAATTTTTAGGAATTATTTTTGGATTATTTTGCTGTGCATTAACGGCATGTTTTCAACCAGAAGGTGGATGTTTAGATATTGAGGCAACAAATTTTACGCTTGCAGCAGATGAAGGATGTGGAGATGATGATTCAGCTAACAATTGTCCGTGTAGCTACCCTAAATTATCGATGAATTTAGATTTTGTTTTTGATAAACAAGCCTATGCACACAACGGTTACTATACGGTAGATAGTCAGTTAGTGCAAGTTAGATTAATTCGATTTTATTTGAGTAGTTTTCAGTGGAAACTTACAGATGGTGATTGGCTAAGTGTCGAAGATACTATTAGCCTAGTTGTTATACAAAGCACATTAGCTTCAGAGCTCGAAACAAATTTGTTTACAGATGATTTTCAACTGATAAGTCAGCAGAAATCTATCACTTTTGGACAAGTTAAAAAAAGTGGAACACTTGACAGTATCCGATTTGTGGTAGGGATAGAAGGGCAAGCCAATTCAGCAGCTCCAGATTCAATAAGTAATACGCAGCATCCTTTGGCGGAGTCAGACATGCACACTGGTAGCCAACAAAATGGGTATATTTTTAACCAAATTAGTTTATTAACTGATACAACGGATGATACTTCAGGCAAAGTTTTAAATATTTCTCAAAATGTAGTGAATGGCCAATTTGTAGAGGTGAAAAAGTCAATTTCTGTCAAAACACCTATAGCAACAGATTTTTCTATTGGAACTTTAACTATAAATCAAGCAAAATGGTTTGATGGCATTAAATTTGCCAGTGATACAGATGCAGCTATGATTGAAAAAATTGTCGCAAACACGCCTAATGTCTTTTCAATTTCCAATTAATCCTCCCTTTGTTGCTATATAAAACAACTAAATTATATATTTATTCGTTTTATGTGAGAATCATTTCCTTCTTCGTGAAGGTCAATCGCAAAACTAGGCGAAATTCAAACAAAACTGAAATAGATGAAGAACGTTGTATTTTTTCTTACCTTTTCTTCACTCTTGCTTGCTGCATCTTGTGGCAAAGAGAACCCTAATCCTATTGATACAGCTAAGCTCAATCTTTCTTTTAAAGCAAGTTATGGAGGAGAGACGTTAATTATACAAGATAAAAATTATAATTATCTGGGTAAGCCAATTCGCTTTTCTAAAATTAACTTTTATATAGCGGATTTAGTAGCCGTCAATAATGATGGAGAAACAGAATTGTCAGAAATTCAGTTTATTAATATAACCGAAACGCATAAAAGTCAAATAGACGCCGAACAAGGTGCGGTAATGTCTTTTTCAAATGTGCCAATTGGTTCGTACAATCAATTAAAATTTGGAGTAGGAGTGCCTGCGGATTTAAATAAAACAAACCCTTCTGATTATTCAACAAGCCATCCTTTAGGGGCGGATAATAGTGGAGAATATTGGGAAGCATGGGATAGTTATATTTTTGCTAAAATTGAAGGGCAATACGATGTAAATGGAGATGGATTTGATGCAGATGATATTAGTTTTGCTTACCATATAGGAGGAAGGTCTGACCTTTACAAGCCTATTGAGTTGGATAATAATTTGATTTTAAGTGCTGGAGAGACAACGAATTTAATTTTTGAGATTGATATTGCACAATTATTTATACAAGGTCAAGGAGACCCTTTCGAATTAGCTGCCCATGACCCTGCTGAACAAATTCCAGAGATGATTCTTATCATGGAGAATTTTCCGAATGCATTGAAAGTAAAGTAAGGCAAAATAAATTAGACTTGTTGCCCTTTAAAAACAATCAAGAATTGAAAACGAGCTTATTTTGATTGTTTACAAAGGATAAAAAGTTAAACAAGGTAATTTTCTCTGAATAATTTGTCGCAGCTTCGACTTTTTTCAGGTCCTAGAGATTTCAATCACAGAAATAAACTAACTTGCTCATATAATTCGTTTTAAGATAAAGTGAGCTTTATCTTTTACCTAATTTCAATTGCAGCAAATGTTTTTGACAGCTAAAAATACTTCTTTCTGTTTACTTTTTTTCTGCCTATTCTTTTCCTGTAAAAAAGATAATACTCCACCTGTCAATCCCAATCCTACAACTCCTGAATTTAAAGATTTAAGTGCGATATCTTATAGTCCTATTCCTATAGAATTACCAACGATTCCTCCTTTGCCAAAAATGGATATTCCGCTTGATAATCCATTAACTGAAGATGGGATTGCTTTGGGGCGGTTTTTATTTTATGACCCCATTCTTTCTGGAAATGAAAAAATGGCTTGTGCGGATTGTCATTTGCCTAAAGGAGGTTTTACAGATAATTTAGCCATAAGTAAAGGGGTCGATGGAATTGCTGGACTAAGAAGTTCAATGTCTTTGATTAATGCAGGTTATTTTACCAAAGGACTATTTTGGGATGGCAGAATCCAGACCTTAGAGGAACAGGCCTTACTACCCGTGGAAGACGTAATAGAACTGCATAATGAATGGGGAAATGTAGAAGAAAAACTGCGAGCGCATAATGATTATCCAAGTCGGTTTAGAAAAGCATTTGGGATTAGTACTACCGAGGAGATTACTAAAGAATTGGCAGCCAAAGCTATCGCCCAATTTGAAAGAAGTTTGGTTAGTGCCAATTCAAAATATGATCGTGTTATTCGTGGAGAAGCATTTTTTGAAGACAGTGAATTGACAGGCTTTGAGCTTTTTTTTGATGAGCCCAATGGGCTTCCTGACGCAGAATGTGGACACTGTCATAATGCACCACTTTTTACAGTTAACCAATATTTTAATAATGGAATAGATTCTGTTGGTAGTTTAGAAGATTTTAAAGATAAGGGGTTAGGAGCAATTACCAACAATCGTTTTGATAATGGCAAGTTCAGAGCACCAAGCCTTAGGAATATAGCTTTGACTGCTCCGTATATGCATGATGGAAGATTTGAGACTTTAGAAGAAGTGATTGATCATTATAATGAAGGCGCGCATTTTGCAGACAATATCGACCCGCTAATTAAGACTAAAGGGTTGGGTCTTTCTGACCAAAACAAAGAAGATTTAATTTCTTTTTTACATACATTGACGGATACTTCTTTTGTAAATAATCCTGCTTATCAAAATCCTTTTGAGTAAGGGAGCAGGCAATAAATAAGGTACCAGGAGATGTGGTTTTAGTTTGTTTGTATTCGAGACGCTAAAAACGCAGTTATGCCTTTGCATAATGAGTATTTTAGCAACGATGAAGACGGGCAAAATAAAGCTACAGAACTGGTAGGTTATATTTTGCCTGTTCCCTAACTGAATGTTTGCTTACCGATAAAACTATTTACAGTTTAACCTATCTTTGTCTTTGTGAAGAATTTACAACGATTAATACAACTTTATGCCGAAGACGAACGGATAAAACAACTAATCTCGGCGCTACAATCAGACAAACTTGCTCGATTACAAATGGTCGGAATGGTAGGTGCACAAGATGCCTTTGTCTTGACGGGTAGCTACCTTTCATCGCCACAAACACATTTGTTTGTAGCTGCTGATAAAGAAGAGGCGGCTTACCTGCTGAATACGCTAGAAAATTTATTTGATAAAAAGCCCATCCAATTTTTTCCTGATTCCTTTCGACGCCCTCAATATTTCGAAGTGCTGAATAATACCAACGTATTACAGCGAACAGAAACAGTTAATAAAATTGCTTCCTCCAAAGCAGAGGGTGAAATTATTGTTACCTACCCCGAAGCACTTTTTGAAAAAGTGGTTGCTCCAGAAGTATTGCATGCGCAGAAAATTGAAATAGTAGTTGATACCGAAATGGATGTCGACTCGATTATGAATATTTTAGTAGAATTTGGATTTGAGCGTGTAGATTTTGTGTATGAGCCAGGACAATTTTCTATCAGAGGTGGGATTATAGATATTTTTTCTTATGGCAATGAATATCCTTATCGAGTAGAATTATTTGATGTTGAGGTAGAGAGTATTCGATTATTCGACCCTACTACTCAATTGTCGGAGAAAAAGATTTCTAGCGTAACCATTATTCCGAATATTAACACCAAATTTGACCATAGTCAAAAAGTATCCTTATTTAGAGTGCTGCCAGAAAAAACAGCCATTTGGTTGCGAGATTACCAGATGACCTTAGACAAATTGCAGCAATGTTTTGAGAAAGCAGAAGAGTTTTCCAAGTCATTGTCTTTATTAGAAGATGAAGACTTGAAAGAGATATTTAGGGACCGTGCTTTTATTCGACCCAATCAAATTATTGAAGAAATTTCGGATTATCCGATTATCAGTTTAGCTAAATCAAAGCATCCTTTCAAAATTGACAAAAAAATAATTTTTGCCACTCGTCCACAGCCGAGTTTTAATAAAAATTTTAAACTTTTAATTGACAATCTAAATAGCAATCAAAATAATGATTTAGAAAATTATTTATTTACGGGAAATCCTAAACAGATAGAACGATTCTATTCCATCTTTGAAGATTTGGAAGCTGATGTACAATTTCATCCTGTGCAGAAAGCGATTCACGAAGGATTTGTGGATTTAGATTTAAAAGTGGTTTGCTATACAGATCATCAAATTTTTGAAAGGTTCCATCGATACAAACTCAAAAAAGGATTCACCAAAAATCAAGCACTTAATTTAAAACTACTACGAGAATTAAAACCAGGGGATCATATTACGCATATTGATCATGGCATTGGTCGTTTTTCGGGTTTAGAAAAAATCAATATCAATGGGCATATACAAGAATCCGTCCGAGTGATTTTTAAGAATAATGACCTCTTGTATGTCAGTATTAATTCTCTTCATAAGATTGCCAAGTTTAGAGGAAAAGATGGTACACCACCAAAGCTAAGCAAACTAGGTTCTGATGCTTGGAAGAATTTGAAGCGAAAAACTAAGAGTAAGGTCAAAGACATTGCTAAAGAGTTGATAAAATTATATGCGCAAAGAAAAGCTGCACCAGGGCATCCTTTTCCACCTGACGGATATTTGCAAAATGAATTAGAAGCCTCTTTTATCTACGAAGACACGCCTGACCAATTAAAGGCAACGATTGATGTCAAGGCAGACATGATGAGCGAAAATCCAATGGATAGATTGATTTGTGGTGATGTAGGTTTTGGTAAAACGGAGATCGCTATGCGTGCTGCATTTAAGGCAGTTGTAGGAGGTAAGCAGGTAGCCATTTTAGTTCCAACGACTATTTTAGCCTTACAACATTATCGGACATTTAAGGCGAGGCTTGACAATTTTGGGGTGACGGTGGATTATATTAATCGTTTTCGGTCAGCCAAAGAAAAGCGCATAATCGGAGAGAAATTGCAAAGCGGGGAGATTGATTTAGTGATTGGTACGCATGGACTGTTGAATAAAAAGATTGGATTCAAAGATTTAGGATTATTAATTATTGATGAAGAGCAGAAATTTGGTGTAGGAGCGAAAGAGAAATTAAGAAACTTAAAAGTCAATGTTGATACGCTAACTTTAACCGCAACACCGATTCCAAGAACGTTGCAATTCTCTTTAATGGCAGCAAGAGATTTATCTATTATACGTACGCCACCTCCCAATAGACAGCCGATTCACACCGAAATTCGGACTTTTAATGATACGGTCATTAAAGAATCTATTTTATATGAAACGGATAGGGGCGGTCAGGTCTTTTTTGTACATAATAGGGTCAAAACATTGCCAGATATTGCAGCGATGATTCAACGATTGTGTCCTGATGTAGATGTATTGATGGCGCATGGGCAAATGGAATCCAATAAATTAGAAAAAGCATTAGTTGACTTCATTGATTATAAATATGATGTTTTGGTTTGCACAAATATCATCGAAACTGGCTTGGATATTACGAATGCGAATACGATTATTATCAATAATGCGAATAATTTTGGCCTAAGTGATTTACATCAACTACGAGGAAGAGTGGGGCGGTCTAACCGAAAAGCTTTTTGTTATTTGTTCTGTCCACCAATGTCGGTATTGACTTCAGATGCGCGAAAACGTTTGAAGACAATTGAAGAATTTTCGGACTTGGGTAGTGGTTTTGATATTGCAATGCGTGATTTGGATATCCGTGGAGCGGGGAATTTATTAGGAGGAGAACAAAGTGGCTTTATTTCTGAAATTGGCTATGAGACTTACCAAAAATATTAGAGGAAGCCATCATAGAATTGAAAGAATCTCACTTCAAGGACTTATTTAAAGCAGATTTAGAAAAGCGGACGGAGTATGTTCGAGATGTCCAAATTGAAACAGATACTGAAATGTTGATTCCTGATGAATATGTGAATAATACGCAGGAACGATTGAACCTTTATACCGAATTAGATAAGATTAAAACAGAAGAAGATTTAGATAAATTTGCGGCAGGTTTGAAAGACCGTTTTGGTAAAGTACCCAGTCAAGTACAAGAGCTATTTGATGGCCTAAAAGTTCGATGGATTTGTCAAAAATTAGGTTTTGAACGACTTAGTTTAAAACAACGAAAACTGCGCTGTTATTTTATAGGAAATCCACAGTCTCCGTTCTACGAAACAGACTTATTCAATAACTTAATGAAGCATATTACCATACATGGTAAGAAAGATAGTTGGTCGATGAAGCAATCTGCTCGATACTTGATTTTGATTAAGGAACCTGTGAAAAATTTAAAAGAAACGAAGCGAGTTTTGGATAAAATTTATAATGCAGTAGCGAAAAAATAGGAGCTCATCTTAGCGAACTTATTCTATGTTTTTTTAATGTCTTGTCCTTTATCGTTGTAGAGACAATATATAACGATAAAGGACAAGGCATTACAACTTTTACTCTATCAACTGATTTTTACCACTATTCACCACATACTTCTTAGCCAATATTTCTTTATCTGAAGGTTCATTTAATTTATCAACGTAATACCACTCTGCGACAGCTTCTTCTGTAGTCATATTCAGAATAAGATACCCGTGATTTCGTAAATCAGTGTATTTTAAATGAGGATTTATAGTTGTCAATAATTTTTCAGCTTGCAAGACTTGTTCGGTAGGTGTTCGTTCATCGGAGTTGGAAGAGGTAATGCTTGGAGTGCCAAACTCTATAGCAATCGCACTTTTTTTATCTTTGGATGGCACTTCAAATGCCCAAGAAGAGTGGGTATCTCCGGCGGTAATAATCACATTTTCGATATCATTTTCCTCTAAAAATTTTCCTATTTGGCTACGTTCATAAGGATAGCCATCCCAAGCATCTAAATTGACAGGAGAACCAAAGCCAAGACCACTAATATCACAAGGTGAGAAAATAACTTGATTACCGATGATTTTCCAAGTTGCGTCAGAAGTAGTCAATTCATTTTTAAACCAAGCTAATTGTTCTGCACCCAACATAGTTCTATCCGCTGCATTGAATTCTGCTTGGCTGACACTGTCTACAGGATATGTTCTTCCAGCTAACCGTTCATCCAGCATGATTAAATCTACGGTATTTCCAAAGTTGACAGTTCGGTAAATATCTTTGGCAGCATTATTTCTTACAGGCAACCACTCAAAATAAGCTTGTTTAGCGGCTTCTTTTCGAGTCATGAAATCTCCGTCTTCAGGTTGATGATTTTGCGCACCAGCTTTATACACATTATTTGCCACCTCATGGTCATCCCAAATCGTGATAAAAGGGTGCATTTGATGTACTTTTTGAAAATCTTTATCTAATCGATATTGAGCATATCGAGTTCTATAATCACTAAGACTGATGATTTCTTTTGCTGGTAAATGTTTTCTATTTAAGGTGGTATCGCCATAAGTTCCAGGACCATATTCATATATATAATCACCTAAATGGACAACTGCATTTAAATCTTCTCGTTCTGCCAATCTAGCAAGTGCATTATAATACCCCGCTTCATAATTGGTGCAGCTAATCACAGCTAACTTAACTGAAGATTGGGCATCTTTCGCAGCTGTTTTAGTCCGACCAATAGGCGACTTTCCATTTAAGGCTTCAAATTGATAATAATAAGTTGTATTTGGAACTAAACCCTGTGCATCTATTTTAACTGTATAATCTTTGGACTCATTCGTCGTTATAGTTCCAGATTGAGTAGGTTTAGAGAGGTCTGCATTGGTGGAAATAGCCCAATTTACAGACACTTCACCAATGTTTTCTGGTGTTACTCTGGTCCAGATAATGACGCTATTATCCAAGGGGTCGCCCGAAGCAACACTATGATAAAATGGTTTTTTGTTTTGGTCATAAAAAACAGCCGTTCCATCTTTAGGTAAAGGGATAGCAGTTTTTTGTTCTGAGCAGGATACTAAAAAGAAGAAGAGACTAGATAAAAGAAAGAATAATCTGTTTTGCATAACTGTATTGTTTTATAGTTAAGTCTTAGAACATTTTAAAGCGAGGGTAAGGTAGGAATTTTATTTCCTTTGATGGCCACCATCACATTATAAAATGATTAAATTTGTGTATTGATAAAACTCAAGCAATATGATTTTTAAAAATTCTAGCATAATAAAAGAAGGCGTTAAATCGAACCACCTTTTTCTGTCCATCAAATTAGCACTATTTTTAGCATTACCTATCATGTTCTCGGCATGTAAAGGAGATGGCTTAGGTTTTACGATGACTTATCAGCAAGATTTTGAGATTCAAGCAGGATTAGGGGTGTTTGATACGCATGTTTTTTTAATTGAAGATATTCCCACAAATATGGCTGCTTTCTTGAGTACGAATGATGCAAACGAAAGTGATATTACAGCAATTATTCCTAGAGAAGCAGAATTATCGATTAACTTTGCGGACATAGATTTTGCTTTTGTAAGAGAAGTCGTTGTAGAGATATATAGTGATGAGGATGTACGAGGCAAAGAAATTTTTTATAGAGAAGACGTACGTTTAAACACAGGGATTAGAATCGATTTAATACCGAGTTTACCAGATATTCAGGAGTTTTTAATGGACGACGATTTTAATATTCGAGTGGAGCTAAAGTTACGAGAATTTTCCCCTTCATTTATAGAAACTAGATTTAATTTCCAATTTTTTGCAAAGTTGGAGTAAGGCAAATTAAGATAAGAGATGAAGTCTAACCTTGTCTCTTGCAACCTGTAACCCTTATTCATGAAAGTTTATTTCGCCTCAGATTTTCACTTAGGCATTAATGCGACCAAAACGAGTCAAGAACGAGAAAGGCAATTAGTTCGTTGGTTAGACTACATTAAAGAGGATGCAGAAGCCATCTATCTTGTAGGGGATTTGTTTTTTTGGTTTGAATACAAACAAGTAGTACCTAAGGGCTATGTTCGTTTTTTAGGAAAGTTGGCGGAATTGAGTGATGCGGGTATCCCTATTTATTTTTTTATTGGCAATCACGATATGTGGATGTTCCAATACTTTGAAGAAGAATTTGGCATCCCAATTTATCGGAAACCGATTCTTAAAGAAATCAAGGGTAAGCAGTTTTTTATAGGGCATGGAGATGGAAAAGGTCCTGAAGATACGGGATATAAAATATTGAAAAAGATTTTTGCAAGTAAACTCTGTCAGTGGTTGTTTGCTCGGCTACATCCTAATTTTGGGCTTTGGTTGGCAACAAAGTGGGTGATGAAAAGCAAAGGAGAGAAGCCTAAATCTCCTAAATTTTATGGGATGGAGCACGAATGGTTATACAAATACGCTTGTCGAAAATCAGAAAAGGTATCAGCAGATTATTTTATTTTTGGACATCGGCATTTACCGATTAACACGATACTACCTAATGGCAAAAGTCGTTATATAAACATAGGTGACTGGCTTTTTCATAATTCCTATGGTGTATTCGATGGAAATGAAATGAAAATTGAATTCTTTGAAAGCGAATTAGAAGAAGTTTATACTTAACTGGTAGACAGGATTTATCCTATCCCGTTTCAAGGTCTTTGGACCTTGACCTATTCAAGACAACATCAAATATTTCAGCACTTGTTGGTAAAAAAATGAATTTGAGAATAAAACTACTTTTTATATTTTTTTTGTTGGCAAATAGCTTCTGTTTTGCTCAACTCCCTCTCGATTCCACCTACCAACTCCTTCAAACAATCCCAATAAATAGCACTTACCTTATAGCTGATAATCTTCAAAACACATACATTGCTACTTCAAAAGGGCAGATTCTAAAATTTGATAAAAACGGAAAGCAGCAATTTGAATACAATAATAACCGCTTGGGAGAGGTCGGTAAAATAGATACACGAAATCCGTTAACTATTTTGGTATATTATCCAGATTTAGCGGTTGTAGTTATTTTAGATAGAACATTGTCACCGATTAAGGAGCTCAATTTATATGATTTAGATATTATAGAACCCAAAAGTGTTGCATTGGCAAATGATAATAATGTTTGGGTGTTTGATGAAGTAGCAGCTGTTCTAAAAAAAATAAGTCAAACAGGAAAGGTTCTTTTTGAAAGTAGAAATTTAAATCAACTCACGCAAAAAAAATTAAGTCCAGTTTTTTTACTAGAAAGAAATAACCTTATCTACCTAAGCGATATGGAAAATGGCTTGTTTGTTTTCGATAATTTTGGACAACTTAAGCAGGAGATTCCGATTAAAGGAATAAAGCGATTTCAGGTAGAAGGGGAGCAAGTTTTTTTTTGGAAAAATGATATTGGTTATCTATTGGAGATAGATATATTGGAGACGAATACGGTTGTTTTACCAAGAATAAATGATAAAGTAGAAAGTATTTATTTGAATAAATCGCTCATTTATTTGTCTACGCTAACTACTATCAAAGTATATCAGAAACAATAGCACAGTATGATGCTTCATCATGCAGTGCTATTGTATATTTTTTTATAAAAATGGATTGTGTTCTTTTTCAAAACCTATTGTTGTTGGTTGCATATGACCGGGATAAACCTTTGTATCGTCAGGTAAAACCAACAACTTTGTTTTAATACTATTGATTAGCGTATTAAAATCTCCACCGGGCAAATCAGTCCGTCCAATACTACTATGGAATAAAACATCTCCTGCAATTATAAATTTATCGGCTTCGCAATAAAAAGATAAACTAGCTGGCGAATGACCTGGTGTAAGAATGGCTTTTAGTGCTGCGTTGCCAAATTTAATAATATCTCCCTCTTCAATAAAATTGGTAGGCTGAGGAGATGGTTCGATACTAATACCGAATCTTGCAGCAGATTGAGGCGCATGTGCCAAAACGGGTAATTCTCCTCTATGAATCTCTAATGGCAAATCATATTTATTAGCAATAAATCCATTCCCGAAAATGTGGTCCAAATGGCAATGGGTATTGATTAATCGTACTGGTTTTAGCTCATTTTGCTCGATATAGCTAACTAATTTCTGTTTTTCAGCAGCATTACTGCAACCAGGGTCAAATATAATGCACTCTTTAGTTTCGTCATGTAAGAGGTAAGTGTTTTCTTGAAAAGGATTAAATGTAAAAGATACAACTTTGACCATAGTTTTGTTGTTTTATATCAAACAATCGTTTGAGGTTGAAGGGCATTGAAAAATAAAATTATGTTCTCTCGGATTTATAGGATATTAAAATGCTTCATTCTAAGTGATTTATCTTATTCTTTTGATTCTAGAAGAATGCAATTTTATAGTCGTCCTATTGTTAAGAAGAAGTACAAAAATACATTTTGATTATTAAAAAAGTAGGTTATTATTATTATTTTAGTAATCACTGAGTCCTTCTTGGTTATTATCCAAAAAATGGTTGTTTTTGACCAAAAAAAATTACATCTTTAAGATGACGAAAATTTAGATATTATCAAATCTCTAATTTGATAGTAGATAAATTACTGGAATAATTTCTAGATAAAACTAATCGCCTTTTATGCGAAAATTAATATTAACAACTGCCTGTCTTTTTACTTTTCTTTTAGCTTTTGCACAACAAAGGCCTCAAGTTCAATTTGGTAAAAATAGAGTTCAATATCATCAGGATTATGATGAATGGTTGATGTACGAAAGTAGCAACTTTATTACCTATTGGTATGGAGAAGGGCGTTATATTGGGCAATCTGCTGTTCAATTTGCAGAATACGATTTTTTAGAGATTCAAAATATTCTAGAACATCGGTTGAATAATAAAATAGAGATTATAGTTTATACAGACTTGACGGATTTGAAACAAAGTAATATTGGAAGTGAGGAGACTTTTGAGAATACGGGAGGGAAGACTAAAATTGTAGGTAATAAAATGTTTGTTCATTTTGATGGCAATCACAGACATCTTAGAGCAGATATTAGAGAGGGAATAGCGTCTGTTTATTTAAATTCGATGTTATTTGGGTCCAATCTTCAAGAAATTGTACAAAATGCTGTTTTGTTGAGTTTGCCAGATTGGTTCAAAGATGGCTTGGTTGCCTATATTGGAGAAGAGTGGAATACTTCATTAGATAATCAGTTGAGAGATATTTTAGCAAGAAAAGAGTATGAAGACTTTAATGATTTAGTACAAGATTATCCAAAACTGGTCGGTCAGTCTGTCTGGTTTTATATCAATCAGAATTATGGCAAAGCGACGGTCTCTAATTTACTTTATTTGACAAGAATCAATAGAAGTATAGAAAGTGGGTTTCTCTACGTTTTAGGCAATTCTTATGAACAAACGCTAGAGGATTGGCAAAAATTTTACGAAAGACGCTATACGGAAGAGGTGAAACCAATGCAACAATTGGATAACAAGAAGCGAGTGGACATTAAGAATAAATTGAACCTACCAATCACACAGATGAAACTTAGTCCTAGTGGACAATATGCGGTTTATGTCCAAAATGAGGTAGGGAAGTATAAAGTATATGTACAGGATTTGATTTCTGGAGATAGAACTTTAGTGAAGAAAAGTGGATTTAGAAATGTTTTTCAATCGACGGATTATAATTATCCCTTATTGGCATGGAATCCTAGTGGATTTGAATTAGCGATTATGTGGGAGAAGCAAGATGTGATTCAGTTGTCAAAATACGATTTGAACACCAAAGAGACGATAACTGAAGAAATGGACCCACAATATCAGCGTGTTTATAGCATGGACTATGTGAACAATGTAGATATGGTCTTGTCAGCAACGGTTAGAGGATTTTCAGATATTTTTTATTATCGGTCAAATGTTCGTGCAACTTCTCGTATTACAAATGATTTCTATGATGATTTAAATGCAAAGTTCGTCAAAATTCGAAATAAGAAAGGTATTTTATTTTCATCCAATCGAGATACAACGAGTATTGCTTCTGCTAAATTAGATACAGTATTACCATTGAAGTCTTTCGATATTTATTATTATGACTTAGAAACGAAATCTAAAGAACTAGTTCGAGTGACGAATACACCTTTTGCGAATGAGAGAGTACCATTAGCGATTGATTCTACTTACTTTTCTTTCCTTTCAGATGAGGCAGGTATTTATAATCGAAAATATGGGTATTTAGAGGACTATGTTGCTTATATGGAACAGGTGATTCAAATTACGAATGGGGAAGAATTGGTTTTGCCAGTGGATTCTGTTTGGGAAAACAAAGATTCGTTTTTAATAGATACCAGCTTTGTCCGACCAGTTATTAAGACTAGAGCAGTTAACCATACAGCGACTAATTTGAATCGAAATATTATCACTCAACATAAATCATCAAGGAGTAATAAAATAGTCGATTTAGTGTATAATTTAGGAAGTTATGAGGCATATGTTAGCACACCCGACCCAATGGTAAGCATAGCCCCTTCTTTGACAAATTATAAGAGTCAAGAGGTTATTTTATTATCAAAAAGAGCAAAGGCTCAACAGATTATTAAAAATGCCAATGAGCAAATAAAAGTACGTGTAACAGAAACGAATCCTACTTCAACAACCCCCGATGCACAACCTCAAAAAGAAGAAGAATCGGGTGGTTATTTATTTGAAAGTGGGTTTGAAGAACCCGCACCACCAGCTACAGAGCAATCAACTCCTACACAAAAGAAAGAGGAGGAGGAATATTTATTTCAAACGGAATTTGAAGAACCAGTTTCACCGACAGAGGTGATTGTAGGGACGAAAACGGATAAGCCACAGAGAGCGACTCGCGATAATACAGATACAGAAGAGATGACTATCGGCTTGCCGTCTGAAGAGGTCTCCGTAGAAGCTATTGCAAAAACTGACCCGACACAAAAGAAGGTAGCTAAGTTTCGTCCTGCTCGAATTACGCCTTACCGTTTGAAATTCAAAACGGATTTTGTTACAACATCTTTGGATAACAGCCTATTGTATGGTGGTTTGGAAAGCCCTGCCGCTAACCCAGATGGTTTTGAAACGCCACCTCCAGGTATATTAATTAAAACGAACTTTAAAGATTTATTCGAAGACTATGTTTTTGAATTAGGAGCAAGATTTCCCACTAGTTTTGATGGAGATGAATATTTCTTGACCTTTAAGGATAAGAAAAAGCGATTAGATAAAACTTATACAGCATATAGGAAGACTAGACGATTTACAGGTAGCAACACAGCAGTTGCACCAGAGAAATCAAGAGAAATAGTTTTATTAGGGCAAGCTCAATTTAGTTATCCTTTAGATATTTTTAGGAGTATTCGGGGGATTGTTAACCTGAGAAACGACAAATTAATTCAATTGTCTACAGATGCTAATCAATTGGGAGAACCCACGACTAATCAACAAAGAATAGGAGCAAGGATAGAATACGTTTTTGACAATACTCTAGATGTATCTTTAAATATTAAAAATGGAACAAGGTATAAAGCTTATGCTGAAATAGTCAAACGTTTTGATTTAAGTGTATTAGATGGTTTTAACTTCGAAGTGCCAAAAGGAGCTATGGGAATTGTTGGAGTAGATGCTAGGCATTATCAGCGTGTTTTAAAGCATAGTGTTTTTGCAACTAGATTTAATGCGGCTACATCTTTTGGTTCTGAAAAGATTTTATATTATTTAGGAGGTGTTGAAAATTGGTTATTTCCTGGCTTTAACAATGATATTCCTAGTCCAACTGGAAACGACTTTAGTTATCAAACATTGGCTTCTAATCTTAGAGGATTCAAACAAAATATTAGAAATGGTAATTCTTACGCCTTGTTAAATTCAGAAATTAGAGTGCCACTTTTTCGATACTTTAGCAGGTCTACTCCACGATCTTCTTTTTTAAGAAATTTCCAATTAATTGGATTCTTTGACATAGGGACTGCTTGGCAAGGACTTTCACCTTTTGAAAAAGATAATCCTCTAAATACAGTTATTATTGAAGGGAGTGATAACCCAAATGATTTTAATCCAGTTTCAGTAAAGGTTAATTTTTTTAGAGACCCAGTTGTAGCTGGATATGGTGCTGGGGTTAGAACTATGTTGTTCGGTTATTTTCTTAAGCTAGATTATGCTTGGGGTATTGAAACTAGAGTAGTGCAAAAGCCAAGATTATATTTGTCAATGGGGACTGATTTTTAGGAAAGTAAAATGACAGAGTTATTTTTACATCATCACAAAAAGAGAGTAAAAAGGGTTTAGTTTTTTGCAATAGTAATCTTGATTTGTTTAATTCTCTTTTTATTGACTTCTAGAATTTTAAAAGTAAACTGATCGTGGTTTAATTCTCTTCCTTTTCTAGGCAAACGGCCAAGTAATTCTAGAATTAGACCTGCTAGAGAATCTGCATCTCCTCTAATTTCATCAAAAGTATTTGTATCTAAACCAATTACACGACAAACATCATTTAAGAGTGTTTTGCCTTCAAAAATATAATTATAATCATCAATTTTTTGATAATCTAATTCTATTTCATCATCAAATTCATCTCTAATTTCACCGATTATTTCTTCCATGATATCTTCTAATGTTACAATACCAGAAGTGCCACCATATTCATCGACCACAACTGCCAAGTGCAATCTCTTCGCTTGAAATTCTTTAAGTAAGTCATCAATTTTCTTTGATTCAGGGATATATAAAATTTCTGTCCTCAACAATTCTTGCCATTCAAAATCATTCTTTTCCTCCAAATGCCCTAATAAATCTTTTACATATAATAAGCCAGTAATATGGTCAAAATTTTCATTGTAGATTGGAATTCTAGAGTAACCAGACTTTTTAACTATTTTGAGTAAATCATTATAGCTACTTTGAAAATCAACTGCCATCACGTCTACTCTAGGTTGCATGATTTGTTTGACCGACACATCTCCAAAGTTGACAATACTTTTTAAAATATCTACATCCTCTGTAGCGTTAAAACCTCCTTTGACAGTCAAATCTATCGCTTCTCCTATTTCCTCTTTGCTGGCTAAATTATTAGTAGTCCGATAGGCTATTTTTTTTTCAATAATGGAAGTTAAATTAACTAATAGAATACTGAGTGGAGAGAAAAATTTTTCAAAAACATTAAGCGTTCCAGACATAAATTTGGCTAACCTAACATTATTAATTTTTGCGTAGACCTTAGGAGCAACTTCTCCAAAAAGAACAACAGCAAAAGTGACTAGAACTGTTGTGATAATAAAACTAATGGCTTCGGCTAGGTAGCTTTGGTCTAAAGATATAAAAGTAAAAGTATCGGATATCGTCAAAGCCCATCTATTACAAAGGTCTTCTGTTAATGTATTTCGCAATACGTTTTCAGAGACAATGATGTATCCAATATTAATAAAATTATTACTGATGAGGATAGTAGCGAGTAAGGTTCGAGGTTTTTCTAGTAATTTTAATATTCGTTTAGAAACTAGACTATCTTCTTCTTTTAAGTTGTTCAAATCATTTGGTGATAAAGAGAAGAAGGCAACTTCAGAACCAGAAATAAGTGCAGAAGAAATCAATAAGAATAGAATGATAATACTTGATAAAGCAAGACCAATACTTGATATTTCAAGTAAAAAAAAAGGTAGTAAGTTTAAAGCTAAATCGAATGCATCTGGTTCAGCTTCCAATATTATTTTATTGATATGAGAAAAAAACTATTGCACTTATTAAAAAGTACAATAGTTGTTTATATTTTTTATACGTTCTTTAGATATACTCTTAGAAAGGTAAATCCTCCTCAGCGCCAGCGCCACCTTCTGCGGTTGCTGGTTTTGTAGCAGGAGTATTTGCTTTTTGTTCTACTCCTGGTGCATCTGCTTGAGTAGGAAAGTTAGAGGAGTATCCATTGCTTGTTCCCTCTTTTCTTTCCATAGACCTTAAGGCACTTCCAACTACCTCCGTAATATATTTTTCATTTCCATCTTTATCTTGATATTTTCGACTTGTCAGTTTACCTTCGATATAAACAAGACTGCCTTTTTTTAAGTATTGTTCAGCTCTTTCTGCTAGCCATCTCCAAACGACTACGCTATGCCACTCGGTTTGGGTTTGCCATTCTCCATTTTTATCTCTATAATTTTCATTTGTAGCTATTCGTAATTTTGCTACGGCAACACCACTTTCTAAGCGTCTGACTTCTGGGTCTGCGCCCAAGTTTCCTATTAAAGTAACCTTATTAATCATTGTGTAGATTTCTTTAAGAATTTTAAAAAAATAAATGCACTCGTTTTAGTAGTAAGGAACGGTGAAAAAATAAACTTACAATTTATGCTGCTTCTTTTGCCCTTATTTTTCAGCTTAAAAACAGTCATTATATCAACATAACTCCTGTTTTTAAGCCGAAAACTAAGACCAAAACAACCTACCCTAAATTTGTAAATCTATTTCTACATCGTTCCTAAGATAAAAATAAATTTACATTCTTCTTAAGTCGAAATAGTCGTCGAAGTCAATTAAAGTGAATCGTTTGGTTCGTCGATTATTTCGACAAAATATAAATTTATTTTTTCATCATCCCTAAGTACTTTAAAACAACTCTAAATATAGTGATTTATCTTTAAAATACAAATCAACTATTTTTGGAAAAGCAAAGTTATTAATGTTTTTTTGTTTGACCTCAAAAAAAGAAGATTCATTCAAAGGAAGAGTTGAATTTAGTTCAATTTCCCAGAAAACGGCAACTATTTTTTGATGTGTTAATAATTGTTTGAATGGTTTTGAAGATTTTTTTATTGTAAAGTCTAAATTGCCTATTATTTTCTGAAACACCTCATTTTCTAGTAACTCTATTTTGGAAAGTAAATTATTTGTTTCTACTAAAGGAAAATCATACAAATTTAGCCAAATATCTTTGAGCTGGCGTTTGTTCAAGACAATCGTATCCGTTCTTGTAAGAACTAAATAGTTAAAAAATCGATTTCGTTTTTTAACTTTTTTTGATTTGACAGGTAAGGTATTTATTATTTTTTTTGAGGAAGCAGTACAGACTTTTTTCATCGGGCAAATCGTACAATTAGGATTCGCTGGAGTGCACTGAGTTGCGCCAAAATCCATGATTGCTTGATTGTATATTGCAGGTTTACCCTTTGCTAAAAGGGTATTTGCTAATAGATTAAATTCTTTTTTACCTTGGGTAGTATCAATTGGTGTGTCGATACCAAAAACTCTTGATAATACTCTGAAAACATTACCATCGACTACAGCATGAGGCAAGCCATAAGCAAAAGAAGAGATGGCCGCAGCGGTATATGGCCCAACTCCTTTTAGTCCTAGTATTGCGTTATATGTATTGGGGAAAACACCATTTAGCTCTGTTGCAATAAATTTAGCAGTGAAGTGTAAGTTTCTAGCTCTAGAATAATAACCTAGTCCTTCCCATAATTTCATAACTAGGTCAGAAGGGGCTTTTGCTAAATCAAAAACGGTAGGAAAAGTAGATTTAAATTTTTCAAAATAAGGTAGTCCTTGTTCAACTCTAGTTTGTTGAAGAATAATTTCTGAGAGCCAGATATAGTAAGGATTTTTTTCTCCTTTCCAAGGAAGGGGGCGGTTACTTTTAGCAAACCATTTTAGTAGACTTTTGGTAAATTTTTGTTGCTTTTCCAATTCGTTCATTCTTGCAAAATAGTAATTTTTTAAGATTCTTGAAAATAAAAAAGGCGATAAGATAAAAATCTTATCGCCTAATAGTTGGAAGGGGTAATTTTATAAAGATTAGATTCATTGAAAAACTTGCTCGGTAAATAGCAGTGTCAATGAATTAAAAATTACTTTATGCTGTTTGGCGCAATTCTGCTACATTATCATATCGCTTAATAATCAAATTTTTTAATTCTTTTCTCGCAAAGAAAATTCTACTCTTGACTGTACCTAAAGGCAACTCCAAGTAATCGGCAACTTCTTGATATTTATAACCAGAATAGTGCATCATAAAAGGCACTTTGATACTTTCATCTAAGTTGCTAATCATTCTTTTTATTTCATCCACCATGATATTTGATCCTGCTTTATTCGAAATAGCATTTTTACCAGAATTGATATAATAGTTGTTGTCAGTAGAATCGATGATGGTATTAGCTTTTACTTTTTTACGATAATTGTTAATAAAGATATTTTTCATAATTGTAAATAACCAAGCCTTGAAGTTAGTCCCAGGTCGGAATTTATCTTTATTAGTCATCGCTCTGAATGCCGTTTCCTGATATAAATCTTTAGTGTCTTCTATGCTTTTTGTTAATTTGTAAGCAAAGGAATTGAGGACAGGAGTCATTTTATTAAAATTATCGTAAAAATCAGTAGCAGTCATAATTAAGGATTTTGGTGGTCTTTATTATTTTGTTTAACCAAAGATACAATAATGTTAAACAAAATGTAAAATATGGCTGATTTTTTTTAAATAATTCCTATTTAATCTTGTTTTTTTTGCTTAAAATAATTTAATATATTGATATTCAGTTGATTGTAAAAATTGTCTTCTTTTTTTAATTTTCATTTTTTTTTGAAAATAGAGTAATTGTGAATAATAATTACTTGTTTTTTTTGACTTAAATATTGAGAATAAAATTTTTTGTTATTGATAACGATAAGAAAGACCTTGGCATTATTTATTGTTTAACGTTTTTTAGTGCAGGTGATTATATAAAAATCCTGTCATAGCTTTATAAAATTCAAATCGATTTTCTTCATTTTGAAAACCATGACCTTCATTATATTTGACCATATAAGGTACTTCGATTCCACGATTTCTCAAAGAAGCTACAATTTGGTCAGCTTCGTCGATATTTACTCTAGGGTCATTGGCGCCTTGTACTACAAAGAGTGGAACTTTAATTTTATCTACATGTAAGGCAGGAGAATTGGCAGTCATCAATTCTTTATCTGTTTCTGGATGACCAACCATTTCATATAGTGTTTCTAGATAAGGTTTCCAATAAGGCGGAATAGTATTCATAAATGTGAACAAGTTAGAGACTCCTACATAGTCGATAGCACAGGTATACAAATTCGGTGTGAATGTAATTCCAGCTAAAGTAGCATAACCACCATAACTCCCACCATATATGGCAATACGTTTTGGGTCAGTTATACCTTTATTGATTAGCCATTTTACCCCATCTGTAATATCATGCTGCATATTTTGCCCCCACTGCTTGAAACCTTTTTCCCAAAAGTCTCGGCCATAGCCAGTACTACCTCTGAAATTGATTTGTAAAACGGCATATCCTCGGTTAGTCAATAATAATACTTCTGGATGATAGCCCCAACTATCTCTATGCCATGGTCCCCCATGTGGCAAAATGACTGTTGGTAGGTTTTTTCCTTCTTTTTTGACAGGTTGTGATAAATAACCATGAATTGTTATGCCATCTCTAGATTGATATTGGATAGGCTTCATAGATGCCATATCTTTTTCATCTATCCAAGGCCCCACGTCAACAATTTTATCTAGTTGGTCGGTCTCTTTATTATAAAAATAGTAAGCGCCAAGAGATTTGTCACTGAAAGTTCTAACCATATACTTAGTCTCATCTTTACTCGAGCTAGTAAAAGTTACTTCATATCCTGCTAACTGCTGTTCTAATTTTTTTTGTAAATCGCTTCGTTCTTTATCAAAAAAATGAAACTGCCTTTTCCAAGTATTGTATGCTACACCAGTTAACACTTTTCGTTTTTTTGAGTGCATTAACTGAGAGACATCCACTTCTGAATGTTCGAACAAAGGTGGACCAACTTCTTCTTTTTTGAGCATGTCATATCTAACAATCACAGCTTTATCACGACCAATATTGGAAGAAACAAATACAATATTTTGATTGTCAAATTCAAAAAATAAGGGTTGAAAGCTTACTTTGAAATTAGTGGTAAATACTTCTTGAAAATCAGATGCTTCATCGGCGCGATAGATAATTTTTTGATTAACACCATCAACCATTTGAATAGCTATCCTTAATTTTCCATTGTGGTCTGTCATCCATTGCGTGATAGGTTCAGCAGGATTGTCATTTTTGGCAATTTGTTGGTGTTCTCCCGTTTGTATATTGATTCTATATGGCTCAAAGAGCATAGGGTTGTTCTTGTTCATACCTACGATAATAGCATCATCTTGGTCCTCTAGGTTATCAATCAGCTCTATTTTTATCTTGTCAAATGGTGTAAGGTCTTTGGCATTTTGACCATCTTTATCCACTGCAAATAGCTTAAAGTTTTCATCGCCTCCACTATCTTTTACATACACTATTCTATTATTCCCTTTCCAAAAATAACCTCCAACATTTCTATCTGTTTCATGTGTAACTTGAGTAGCACTATTAGTACCAATTTTTTGAATAAAAATATTCATTCTTCTTTTAAAAGGAGCTAGAAAAGAAAAATAATTGCCATCTGGAGACAGTTGGTAACCCGTTTTTTCTGGGTTTTTAAAAAAGTCTTCAACGGAATATTTATAGGTCCCTTTATCGGCATTTATCAAGGCTTGGAGTGCATCTGGAGCACTAGGTAGACTGGTGTTTCCGGGTAGAGTAGTAGTAGATTGATTCATTAATTCTTCTCGTTTTTAGGTTATATTTAGTTTTTTCAACAATACTTATTGATTATTGTGAGGATAAAATTATTAATTTTCTCTCTTTTCTACGGGCTTATCGCTAATAGTTGATTTATTTTTATAATTCCAATAGATAAAATGACGTTATTATTAAAAAATGAATAATGTATAAATTAGCTTGGTTATTTTTGTTAGTTATATTCGCTTGTTCCTCAAAAACTAAAATAGTAGAGGTGGCAGACGATGCAGGGAATATTGTTGAAAGGTACACTATTGATATTGAAAAAGACGTAAAAGAAGGTAAAAGCGAATCCTTTAGTAGCAAAGGACAATTATTGGAGACCGCTTTTTATAAAAATGGTCAGTTGGACGGTCAAAGAAAGTTGTTTCATGAAAACGGTTCAATTCAGGCTTTAGAGCAATATGAAAACGGCCAATTCGTGAATATTTATAAGGCTTTTTATGCCAATGAGCAATTAGAATTAGAAGGGAAATATGTGCTTGGAAATATGGATGGCGAATGGAAACGCTACTATGATAGTGGAGAACTGATGGAGATTGTTACTTTTGTAGAGAATGAAGAAAATGGACCTTTTGTGGAATACTATAAAAATGGCAATACAAAAGCAACAGGTACATATTTAGATGGAGATAACGAACATGGTGAATTGCAAATCTTTGACGAACAAGGTGAATTGGTGAAAAAAATGAATTGCCATAAAGGTATTTGTCGGACTAGTTGGACCAAGGATGAAGGGGAGGAAAAGATTTGAGACTTCGCTTAAAAAATGAATTTTGTTAAATGCGTAAATTATTACTACTCGTATTATTTTTTATTACTTTTTCAACTGACGCTACTGCTCAAATTGGAGGCAGTAAAATCTATGAATTTTTAAACCTTCCCGCCTCTGCTCGTATTACTGCTCTAGGAGGTAAACATATTACTGTTCGAGATGATGATTTAGCATTTGCACTAGCGAATCCTGCACTATTGAGTGACAGCATGCATAACCAATTGACCTTCAATCATAGTTTTTTCTTAGCTGATATCGGACAAGGGTTTGCGGGTTATGGCAGACATAGCAAGAAATTAAATATCACTTTTCTTTTTGGAATACAGTATATAAACTACGGTGATTTTTTGAATACAGATGAGTTTGGTAATATTATTGGCAATTTTAATGCTTCAGAAAATGCGATTACTATTGGCGCAGGTCGTTCGATTTATGAAAGATTAGACGTTGGTGCTAACTTGAAAGTGATTACTTCCCAATTTGAAAGTTATAATTCCTTTGGTTTAACAACTGATTTATCCGCGGTGTATCATGTGGACGAAAAAGGATTTACGACTACTATGTTATTTCGGAATATTGGAGGACAAATAGCGACTTACAGAGCAGGAAATAAAGAAGAAGCGCCTTTTGAATTATTGGTAGGTATCTCTAAAAGGTTGAAGTATTTACCTTTTAGGTTTACGGTTACAGCGCAACATTTGGAGCGATGGAATTTATTATACGACAATCCGAATTCGGAAGAAAATACGCTCTTTTTAGGAGAAGAAACAGTGACGAAAAATGAATGGATTGATAATTTATTCCGTCATTTAATATTTAGTGGAGAATTTTTATTTGGAAAAAGAGAAAATTTTAGGCTTCGCTTTGCTTACAATCATTTTAGAAAACAGGATTTGTCAGTGAATAATTCCCGAAGTTTAGCAGGATTTTCTGGAGGGATAGGATTTAAAATTAGGCGGTTTCGATTTTCTTACGGTTTAGGGGTGTATCATTTGGGTGGTAGTGCAAGTCATTTTAGTATTGCTACTAATATTAATGAATTTAAAAAAAGAAAGACGAAAGCGCCATAGTGTATTTTGCCTAAACAAAAATCAGACAAGTGTGACAAGGTGAAACTTTTCTTATGCCTTGGCTGTTTTTACATTAATAAGAATAATTCATAGCCTTAAATTTCCTTTTACTTCTTGTTATTTTGTTTCTTTGTAAGAATTAGAATATATTTAGACAAATCGTGTGAAATGGTTTTAGCATTTCAATTAGTGATAACAGTAGGTAATATTTACAATAATGACAACACAAGAGAAAAAAGATAAGTTTGTTCAATCTTGGGGTTCTATTGGCTCTAATTGGGGGATTAATCGAACGATGGCCCAAATTCATGCACTTTTGCTGACATCTGAAAAGCCGTTGAGCGCAGAAGATATTAAGAAAGGTTTGCAAATTTCTGTTGGTAATGCCAATATGAATATTCGTGCATTGATAGATTGGGGATTAGTGCATAAAGAATTAATTCCTGGACAGCGGAAAGAATTTTTTGTGGCAGAAAAAGATATGTGGGAAGTAGTGAAGCGCATTGTCATTCAACGAAAAAAGAAAGAACTAGAACCGATTCTTCGATTATTGAATGACGTTGGGGACGTAGATGCTAAGAATAAAGAAGATGAAGAGTTTGCGAAAGTAATAAAGGATTTAAAACTATATTCTAATAAAGTAGATTCGACTTTAGATAGATTGACAAATGCTGATTCTAATTGGTTCGTAGGAACCTTCATGAAGATGATTCGATAAACTATCGAAGAATAAAATAATAAAGAAATGGACAAGATTAATGAAAAAGAGGCAATTAATAGTGAATTGGCCGAGAAACTAAAAAGAATTGCTTTTATTCTTAAAACAATCGGTCATCCAACGCGCTTAGGTATTGTTCATTTGCTAGAACAGCACCCTTATTTAACAGTAACAGAGATTTGTGATATGCTGAATAGCGAACAATCTTTGACTTCTCACCATTTGCAGAATATGCGTTTTAAAGGCCTATTAAAGGTAAAAAGAGAAGGTAGGAAAATGTTATATTCTTTAAAAGAAAGGGACATTTCTCTAATCATAGAATGTTTAGAAAACTGTCAGTGTAATATGTAATTCAGTTTAGTTATTTTTTACTTATCAGAGCATTCTTGGGAGCGCTATATTAATAGTGGACCAACTACTGTTTTTATTCTGCTTCTGATAAAATCTGTAACTTCGCAAACTTCAACATCAATCGTCGTTTTGGACTATCAATTTGAGGGAAATTGATAGTTGCTACTTTTTTATCATTACGCCCATCTACTTGCTCGACGACGCCTTCTCCAAACTTCAAATGTAATACCTTTTGCCCTTCTTTAATCAAGGCACTAGGACTAGGTTTGAAATCAGCTACATTGATAGATAATTTGGCTTGTGTTCTTGCTTTCTTAAAGTTTCCTACTACACCTGAACGTTGTGGACGTACAGCAGTGCCTGTAGTTGGCTTGGATAAGCTACTAAAGCTGCTATCCATATTATCTATCGGAATTTCATTTAAGAACCGACTAGGAGAGTTATTGCTATGTTTTCCATGTCTATATCGGCTAGTAGCAAAAGACAAAGTCAAAAATTCTTCTGCTCTGGTGATAGACACATAAAATAAACGTCTTTCTTCTTCGACTGCCGTAATACTTTTCATCGCCATGAAAGAAGGAAATAAGTTTTCTTCTAACCCAACTACAAAGACAGATTTAAACTCTAAGCCCTTGGCAGAGTGAACAGACATTAGCGTAACAAAATTTCCATCTTCCTCTTCGTCTTGGTTAGTGTGCAGTGCAATGTTTTGCAAGTAACTAGCTAAGGATTTGTCATCTGTCAAATCTGTACCTTCTTCTACTTCGTCGTTTTCTACAAATTCTTTGATACCATCTAAGAGGGAAGTAACATTTTCTAATCTACTTAAACCCTCTACCGATGTATCTGCTTTCAAAGTAGAGATAATGCCTGACTGTCGTGCGGCATATGCTGCTAAATCGTAAGCATCTGCGGTTTTAGAGCGTTCGATAAAAGCATTAATCATAGTTTTAAATGCTTTTATTTTTTTCATAGTTCCTGCAGGCAATTCCACAAAATCCATGGCTTCCCACATCGACATATTATTCTCTCCTGCTTTAGTGCTGATTTTTGCCAAAGTAGTATTCCCAATACCTCTTTTCGGGTAGTTAATCACCCGTTTTAAAGCCTCTTCATCTTGTTGATTTACAGCTAGTCGCAAATAACCTAATAAATCTTTAACTTCTTTTCGTTGGTAGAAAGAGGTGCCTCCAAAAACTTTATAACCAATATTATAGCGTCTTAAATATTCTTCGAAAATTCTAGATTGTGCATTGGTTCGATATAAGATAGCAATATCGCTATTGCTTAGGTGGCTTCGAGTTTTTTGCTCAATAATGGTATCTGCTATTCGCTTCCCTTCTTCTGTATCTGATAGGGCTTTAATTACCTTTATTTTAGTACCATCTCCTTTATGCGACCATATCTTTTTCTTGATTTGTTTTTTATTATGCCCTATGACAGCATTGGCAGCTTGTACGATATGCGTAGTAGAGCGATAATTTTGTTCTAGCTTAAAAGTTTTTAAATCTTTAAAGTCTTTTTCAAAATCCAATATATTTTCGACGGTTGCTCCTCTAAATGCATAGATACTTTGTGCATCATCTCCTACCACACAAATATTATTATCGCTCCCATCATATTTGACCAACTTCTTAATAATTGCATATTGCAAATAGTTGGTATCCTGAAACTCATCTACTAGTAAATACTTAAATTTCTTCCGATACTTTTCTAATACATTATCAGGATTTTTGTGCAGTAAATAATATAGCTGAAATAATAAATCATCAAAATCCATTGCTCCAGCACGCTTGCACTTCGCCATGTATTTGGTATAAATAGCATGTATTTTCGGACGCTTATTGATGCTATCTTGAGTGATCAATTCTTTCATTTGCCCATACAATTTGGGCGGTATCAAACTACTCTTAGCCGAAGATATTCGAGAGGCAATAGCATTGACGTTATAATTATCTCGATTCAAGTTCAGTTCCTTAATAATCGAGCTAATTACACTTTTAGAATCCTGACTATCGTAAATGGTAAAGCTGGAAGGATAACCGATTTTTTCAGCTTCTACACGCAATATTCGAGCAAAAATAGAGTGAAAAGTACCTGCCCAAACGGTATTCGCTCGATCGCCAACTACTTTGGTAATTCGTTCTTTCATCTCCCGAGCCGACTTATTAGTAAAGTTCAATGCGAGAATTTCCCATGGCGGCACCCCACTTTCGATAATATTTGCTATCCGAAAAGTCAATACTCTAGTCTTACCTGATCCTGGTCCTGCGACTACCAATACTGGTCCTTTAGTCGTCGTTACAGCATCTCGCTGCACCTCATTTAACTCGTTTAAATAATCTTGCATGTAGTTTTATTTTGGAGGGTAAAAGTACGGAAAAGTATAGGAGGATGACAGGAAAAGGGGGTATAAAAAATATATTTTTTGTTTTATATTTTTTTTATTAAAACAATATGGTGATTTTGAGTTAGTTTTTATAAATTTGGAGGTAATAAAATCTTACACGAGCAAACATGGATTTAAAAGAAGCCATCCTAAAAGAACATTCTAAACGGCAAGCGATACTCATTCGAGATTATATCGGCGGCAACCAAGCCCTATTCGATGAGTTGATGACCCATTTTTTTAGTAATGAATATCGAGTGACGCAGCGGGCAGCTTGGATTATGACGCATTGCACAGAAAAGCGTCCATTTTTAATTAATCCGCACTTAGGAAGGATGATTAATAATCTAAGGAATAAAAATATTCATGTAGCGGTCAAACGAAATACGGTGCGTTTATTGCAAAACGTAGCTGTCCCAGAAGAGTTGATGGGCATATTGGCGGATTGCTGTTTTAATTACCTAGCAGACCCAAATGAAGCTGTTGCCGTAAGGATTTTCTCCATGAGTATTTTAGGGGAATTTTGTAAAAAAGAACCAGACTTAGCGAATGAATTAAAAATTATCATTGAGGAATTTATGCCACATGGGACGGCAGGATTTAGGTCGAGAGGTAAGAAGACCTTGAAAGCTTTACAGAAATTATTGAAATAATTTAGTAACGAGTGAAAAATAAGTTTCCCATTTTGGCAAGGGAAATTTGAAGTTAGACAAGATGAGGAAATACGCTTTCCGAACCGCATTGCGGATGGGATGCAACGTAGGCGATGCCTAGCATCGACGAGGCTTTTTAACATGAGCAAACACTGTTTGTGAACCGCTCGTATGTTTGCATCGAGATAAAAAACGCAAAAAAGTTGATTGAAAAAATATTAATATAGCACCACGCTAGAACAGAAGCATGAACCGCTAAACAACATCCTAAAAAGATGTATGTAGTCCGCAAGACAAGCTCTGTTCTGGGGAGGTTCTTTAGGGTCTGAATAGTACTTAAGGCGCTACTCGAAAATCAGTTGCAGCTAGGATAATACTACGAGACAAGACGTAGAGAGAGCCGTTTTTTTAATCATTTAATCTATTTCAAGATGCCATCAAAAAAGACTTCGGTTAAAGTAATCAAACAAAATGTAGGAGTTGATATTTCCAAAGATGATTTTAAAGTATGCTTTTACTGCTTGGACCAAAATGGTCGCAAGTTCATCAAAGGGTCTCGAACATTTAAAAATACTTTAGCCGGTTTCACGGACTTCATGAAATGGACAGAGAAAAAAAGGCTCGAATCCCTAACGGTTCGAATCACTATTGAAGCTACAGGTGTTTACTATGAAAATCTAAGTCATTTCTTAAATGATAATGGTTATCATGTAAGTGTTGTACTTCCCAATAAATCTAAAGATTATGCTGGTAGTCTAAATCTAAAAACAAAGACAGATAAGACGGATGCAAAAATGTTAGGTCAAATGGGTATCGAAAGAGATTTATTCAAATGGCAACCTATCAGCACTAAAATGCGCATACTCAAGCAGTTAACTCGCGACCGAGTGAGTATTTTAACCGAAAAAAACGGTAATCAGCAATAAAATACATGCATTAAATCATTCTTTTGAGCCTGAAAAAAGAGTCATTAAGAGAATGAATCAACGTTTAAAATTGCTTACTAAACAACTTAAAGAAGTGGAAAAAGAAATTGAACAAACGATTAAAGCAGATGAATTACTTAATGATAAAGTAACTAACATTTGCAAAGTCAAGGGGCTAGGACTCTTCACGGTTGCAACAGTAATTGCTGAAACAAATGGTTTTATTCTTTTTACTTCTAGAGGTCAACTGGTCAGTTTTGCTGGTTATGATGTCGTCCAAAAAGAATCAGGCATTTCAGTAAAGGGTAAACCCAGAATTTCTAAAAAAGGAAATGCCTATATCCGCCGAGCTTTGTACTTTCCAGCAATCACTATGGTCAAGCATGAACCCCAATTCAAACAATTATTTGATAGAGTTTTGGAACGTTCAGCCATCAAAATGAAAGGCTATGTAGCTGTACAAAGAAAAGCCTTAATCCTTATTTACACCCTATTCAAAAATAATACAGCTTATGACCCTAATTATCAAAAGGAAAAAAAAGAAACTGAAAAAGACAGTATCCAAAATTGTAGACAGGATACTAATCCTGCCTACTCTGGATGCTTGCTCTAAGGCAACCTCCTTTGTGCTATAAAATTAATATTTTTTTCAAAGAACTGCTTGCTTTTTTACATAGTACCTTGCGGATGGGATGCTAACTTTAAATTTGACAGCCACAAATGTGGAAGGTATTCTTTAGTCGTTACTTAACAACTCATTTGAGTTTTATTTTCTAAATTTTGGTATGAAATATATAGCCATTATACTCTACCTTACCCTTCTTCCTGTTGTAGGGTTTACACAACAAACCATTAATGCTAGCCTCACTCATGATGGTCTTGAGCGGGACTATATACTATACGTGCCAGCGAGTTATGCTCCTGAAAAAGAAGTACCTCTGCTTTTTAATTTTCATGGCTATACAAGTAATGCCAACGAACAAATGTTCTATGGAGATTTTAGACCCATCGCTGATACAGCGGGCTTCATCATTGTGCATCCGCTAGGCGAAAATTTATTTGGAGTAAATACTCGTCATTGGAATGTAGGAGGTTGGACGGTGAGTAGCAGCATTGATGATGTTGGTTTTACAGAAACACTTTTAGCGAAAATTTCGGCAGATTATGCTATTGATTTACAACGAGTTTATTCCACAGGGATGTCAAACGGTGGATACATGAGTTTTTTATTAGCTTGTCAATTAAGTGATAAAATTGCTGCGATTGCTTCTGTAACAGGCTCCATGATACCCGAAATTTATAATGTTTGCAATCCACAGCATCCAACGCCCATTTTACAAATACACGGTACTTCTGATGGAGTAGTTCCTTATGGAGGAGCCAGCTGGACAAGGTCTATTGACGATGTTATAGCTTATTGAGTTGATTATAATAATGCTAGTGCTACCGCTATTACCCAAGACTTTGCGAATACGAGTACGGGAGATGGCAGTACGGTTGAGCGACAGACGTACGCTGTAGAAGCGAGTAATGTGCTCGTAGAACACTTTAAAGTAACAGGTGGTGGGCATACATGGCCAGGGACTTTTTTAAATGGTTTTGGAACCAATCAAGATATTAACGCCTCTTTAGAAATTTGGAATTTTTTATCTCAATATAGATTGAATGAACTAACAGGGGAAACAACGAGTATTGAATTGCTTGATAGTGAAACAGCAGCTATAAAAGTGTATCCAAACCCTATTAGCACGCATCTCAATATTGAAAAAACAGTTAATCAATCAACTGATTTTCGATTGGTGACTATAACTGGGAAGGAAGTTATTTCGGGAGTACTACAAGCCAATAATACACAAATTGATGTTGCTCATTTATTGCAAGGAGTTTATTTTTTGGAGGTTGGGAATAGCGCTTATAAGTTGATGAAAATGGAATAACATAACATTAAAAATGGTTTAAGAAAGTACTTTCTTAAACCATTTTTAATGCTCAGAGCTTATGGGAAAGTTAAGGTTTTTCAATCTGATTATAATTCACCGCATCTCCCTTCAATTTCTCATTCAAAAAGTTCGTCATTTTATTATACAAATGCATTCGAGTGGTGCCGCCATAAATACCGTGATTTCGATTATGATAAGTATAAGTATCGAACTGTTTATTGGCATCAATCAAAGCATTCATCATTTCTGCACTTTGTTGATAATGTACGTTATCATCACCTCCACCATGCACCAATAAATAATGTCCTTTTAACTGGTCTGCGAAATAAACAGGCGAATTATCTTTATAGCCATCCGGATTTTCTGCTTCTGTACGCATATAACGCTCTGTGTAAATAGTATCGTACCAACGCCAGCTAGTTACAGGCGCAACGGCTATCGCCGCTTTAAACACATCATTTCCCTTCAATAAGCATAGAGAAGACATAAATCCGCCGTAAGACCAACCAAAAATACCGATTCGACTCGCATCTGTATAAGGTAAACCACCTAAATACTTAGCCGCTTCTATTTGGTCAATGGTTTCATATTTTCCTAGTTCTTGATAGGTCATTTTTTTGAATTCCTCTCCTCTGGCACCTGTTCCTCGGTTATCTACACAAGCAACAACATATCCTTGCTGCGCTAACATTTGAAACCACCAGTAATTTTGTCCTTTCCACTGGTCTTTCACTTGTTGACTGCCTGGACCGCCGTACAAAGTCATAAAGACAGGATATTGACGGTTTGGATTAAAATTAGTAGGTTTTAACATCCAACCATTTAATTTGACTTTTTCATTAGTTTCAAATTGGAAGAACTCAACTGGATTTACCTCATAAGCTTCTTGAATTTTGGCTAATGTAGCATTGTTTTCAATCACTCTAATGGTAGTTCCTTTATTGTCTCGCACTGTATATGAAGCGGGCGAATTAATAGTCGAATGGCTATTGACAAAATAGTCAAAGGTGCTACTAAACTGCGCATTATGTGTACCACCGCCTTTCGTTAATCGCTGCTTCTTTTTTCCTTTAAGATTGACGGTATAAATATTCTCTTCTAAAGGAGAAGTTTCGGAAGATTTATAATACACTTGTTTCGTATCCTCATTAACACCAAAAAACTTACTGACATCATAATTTCCACTAGTCAATTGCTTTTCTTTTTTCCCTTTCATATTATAGAGATAGATATGCTTATATCCACTCTGTTCGCTCGTCCAAATAAAGCACTTGCCGTCTTTTAAGAAAGTCAAGTCATCGTCGATATCGATGTAGTATTTATTTTTTTCTTTTAGTAACAAACTAGTTTTTCCATTATCCGCATCAGCTAATAATAACTCCAATTCATTTTGATGCCGATTCATACGAAAAATGCATAATTGCTTTGGGTTTTGGGTCCATTTTATTCTTGGAAAATAGATATCTGTTTCATTGCCTGTTTCAGCGAGCACTGTTTTTTTAGTAGCAATATCATAAATATGAATAGAGACCACAGCATTTTTTTCGCCTACTTTAGGGTATTTAAAAGTCTCGTATTCTGGATACAAACCTCCTTTAAACTTTGTCATCGTGAATTCTTTTACTTCGGTCTCATCAAAGCGCATAAAGGCAATTTTTTTGCCATCAGGTGACCAATGAAAGGCTTTGGCAAAAGAAAATTCTTCTTCGTACACCCAATCTGCACCACCATTGATGATGTGATTAAATTTTCCATCATCTGTTATTTGAGTGGTTTGTCCACTTTTAATATCTTTTAGGTAAATATTATTTTCAAAAACAAAAGCTACTTTATCGGCATCTGGACTAAAAGTAGCATAGCTTTGTTTTCCATCCTTAAATAATTCTATAAGGCTTTTTTTTGCCTTGTCCCAAATGTAATAATTAGCTTTAGAAGAATGACGATAAATACTTTCTTTAGCGGTTTCTAAAAGAATTTTACTTTCATCTTCATTGAAAGTATAGCTGCTAAATTTTTCAGGAAAATTAGCAGCAGCATCTATTTCGGTAGCTGAAAATAGATTTTCTACAAATTCGCCAGATACCAAGTCGTATTTTTTGATGGTATTATCTTCTAATCTAGTATAATGTTTACCATCCTTTAAAAAATTAAAACCTGGAACAGATTTGTCAGTAAATTTATAATCCTGCCAAATGTCTTCAATGGTAATATCATTTTTTTGAGCAATTCCCTGTTGAAGCATAAGCAATAAGCCAAAGGTGAATAAGAATAGTTTATTTTTCATAAGTTTAGATTTATTTTTTAGTCAATTTTTTATTTAACAAAGCATTAGTTGATTTAGGTGCCGCTTTCCCTTTTGCTGCTTTCATTACTGCACCCATAAAGAAACCAATTAGCCCTTTTTTTCCATTTTGATAAGCCTTTACTTTATCAGGATTTTTAGCAATAACCTCATCAACTAGTTGTTCTAAAAAGCCTTCATCAGATGATTGTACTAAATTAAGTGCTTCGGCAATATCCAAAGGCATTTTTTTACTTGTCAGCAATTCAGGGAAGATGCGCTGGTAAGCAACCGTATTACTTAGTTTCCCCTCATCAATTAATTGAATTAAAGCACCTAATTGTTGGTGACTGATAGGAAAGTCAGAAATATTTTCTTTCTCTTCACTCAACCAAGGGCTAACTTTATTAATCATTAAGTTGGCCGCTCCTTTATAATTTTTAGTATGCTTGGTTAGTTCTTGAAAAAATAAGGCGATGCCTTTATCTTCTGTCAACAACTTAGCATTATAGTCAGATAACTTATAATCATTGACGAATTTTTCTTGCATTTCCCAAGGTAATGCTGGCATTCCCGACTTTATTTTCGCTAAATATTCCTCAGAGATGACCACTGGTGGCAAATCTGGTTCTGGAAAGTAACGATAATCGTGTGCATCTTCTTTGTCTCTAAGCGGAGAGGTGGTTCCCGATACGGGGTCGAAGTTTAAAGTTTGCTGGGCTACTTTACCTCCTGATTCTAATAAATCAATTTGTCGTATGCGTTCAAATTCAATTGCCTTGCGAGCAAAACGCATAGAATTCATATTTTTAATCTCACAACGTTCTCCATATTTCTCTGCACCTTTCAATCTAACAGAGACATTGCAGTCACAACGCAAAGAACCTTCTTGCATATTTCCATCTGATATGCCCAAATAGCGCACTAATTGACGCATGGCATTCATGAAAACATCTACTTCTTGACCCGACCTAAAATCTGGTTCTGTTACTACTTCTAATAATGGTACTCCTGCTCGATTTAAGTCAATGAAAGTGGCATCTGGAGCAATATCATGAATGGACTTCCCGGCATCTTCTTCCATATGAATATGATGCATTCGGATATGGCGTTTGCCAGCGTTCGTTTCCACGGTTATGCCTCCACCGATACAAATCGGCATTCTGTCCTGTGTAATTTGATAACCTTTCGGTAAATCTGCGTAGAAATAATTTTTTCTATCAAAATTATTTGTGGGACTTATTTTTGAACCCAATGCCAGTCCTAATTTTACGGCATATTCAATCTGTTTTTTGTTCAGTCTAGGCAAAGTGCCAGGATGTCCCAAAGAAATAGTGCTAATATGCGTATTTGGTGGCGCACCAAAACTAGCATCGTCTCCACAAAATGCTTTACTTTTCGTGCCTAATTGCACGTGTACTTCTAAGCCAATAACAGTTTCGTATTTATCGTAAACAGACATAAGTTCTAGATAGTGAGTTAATGAAGGGGCTAGTATATAAGCAGTAATAAATAAACAAAGTTACAAGTTTCTTAGCATTACTACTTAGGCTAACAGCCTTTCAAAAAAAAAGCTTGCTCCCTGTAAACAGAAAGCAAGCTCAAAATGTATTTTGTTTATTTTAGTTGTTGATTCTAATCTAAAGACTGATTCATTTTAGAGGCAGACTTGACTAGAGCTTCATATTCATTGATTGCTAATCCATCTACACAATAGCTGAGTGGATTGATAGCTCTTCCGTTTAAGTGTATTTCGTAATGCAGGTGTGGTGCCGTAGAACGACCAGTATTACCTACAGTTCCTATTTGCTCTCCTCTTTTAATTTCTTGTCCTTTTTTGACCATCACCTCATGCATGTGAGCATACAAAGTTTCATAGCCATGTCCATGCTTAATAACTACATAGTTGCCATAAGAAGGAGATTTCATGACTTTGATGACCTTTCCATTTCCTGTAGCTTGGATAGCTGTTCCTCGCTTGGCAGTAAAGTCGATACCATCATGCATCTTCATTACTTTATAAATAGGATGAAGTCGTTTTCCAAAACCAGATAATAAGTGAATATTTCTAGCTAAAAGGTCTTTTCTGACAGGGGCGATTAGCGGCATAGATGCAAACATTTCGCTTTTATCTTTAGCCATAAGCTCTATTTCGTCTAAAGATTCGGACTGAATCACCATTTGACGAGACAATTTATCTATTCTAGATTGTGCTTCAATTAAAGTTTTTCCAGAATTTTTAAAATTGGTAACTAGCGTATTCTTTTCGTGACCTCCAATACCTGCTTCCCATTGTGTATCATCAATAGGTTCCATTCCAAAAACCATACGATGGACACTAGCATCTCGCTCTCTCAAATTGCCTAATACTTTAGTCATTTTGTCCACTTCTAAATTCAATGCAGCATACTTATGCTTCATTTGATTTATTTCACGAACTAATGCTTCTTCCTTAGGTGTGGGAAAGTAATTGTAGGTAATAGAAAGCAGTACTAATGCGGCTACAAAAATACCACAAGATATACCGATTGCTCGGAAGACCTTTGTTTTTGTTGTCGTTACTACTTTTTCGTATTGTAAAGTATGAGTATTAAAGTAAAATTTTTCCTTTCTCATTCAATCAAGTTTGGTACTAAAATCATTCCAGATAGAATCAGTCTCTCTTAGTTAAGTTTGTTTATTTGTAGTCTGGATTTTTGCTCCTTTTAGAAATGTTCAATAGGATATATTAATTTCTGTTTTGAGCAATTTAATTTTAAAATACCTAATTTTGGCTCGCTTTTAGCGCGGCAAAAGTAATAGTTTTTTTTAAATGTGCGCCCAAAAGTAATTGCTAATCCTTAAAATACAAAAGATTTATCTTGAAATTTAATGGTTATTAGCAATTTAATATGCCTTTTTTTTTAAAAAGAGATGTAGTTTGATACTTATTTTGACAGACTAATCAGTATAATGATTTTAGTTATAATTTTTTTTCATAATGTGCAAATTGCTGTAAAACAGGACTTAATAAGTTATTTGCAGCCACTACCTAATAGAGTTACTTTACCAATTTAGTGCCAAAGTCATAAATTGAAATCTAGCTCTATCTTAAAAAAAGGAATATTTTTTAGAATTGTCGAATTTCATCAAATTAGCGTGTTTTTTTATCTTTTTTTTAAAAGAAAATTTAGAAAACGACTATTTCACAGTTTCTAAAGCACCAAAATATATAAAAGCGGATTGCAAAAATGAACCAAGCATTAATGCAGCTTAGTAGTCAGTCCAGTTAATACTGTCGGTATCTTTTGATAAAATATTGCCGATAACTTCGTTAAAATTTATTTCCGTAGCGACGGCTATGCAAAGAAATTTTGCCTCGTTCTCGACAAATTTTATGTCAAAACCTACCCGACATTACCAACTTGACTGACTACTTAGGAATAAGCGGTATTTCTTTTATCACGTTCCTTACAGCGTGCAACGTTTATTTTTAGCGCCATTAAAAAATTAATATCCATTTATAATGACTTCATCAGCAATTAGACAGAAATTTTTAGATTTTTTTGCAACCAAAGGACACAAAATTGTACCATCAGCACCTATCGTCAATAAAGAGGACCCTACTTTGATGTTTACCAATTCTGGTATGAATCAATTCAAGGATTACTTTTTGGGTAACCAAAAACCTGAAGTAACGAGAGTCGCTGATACGCAAAAGTGTTTGCGGGTTTCTGGTAAGCATAATGACTTAGAGGAGGTAGGAAGAGATAGTTATCACCATACGATGTTTGAGATGTTGGGTAACTGGTCTTTCGGTGATTACTTCAAAGAAGAGGCGATTGAATGGGCTTGGGAGTTATTGACTAAGGAATTTGGCTTGTCTAAAGACCGCTTATATGTCTCTGTTTTCGAAGGTGATAAAGAAGATGGTTTAGCTCCTGACACGGAAGCTAGGAATTTTTGGAAAAAATGGATTGATGAAGATAGAATCTTAGATTTTGACAAAAAAGACAATTTCTGGGAAATGGGCGAAACGGGCCCCTGTGGGCCTTGCTCCGAAATTCACATAGACATTAGACCTGATTCTGAAAGAGCGAAAGTGGATGGAAAGACTTTGGTGAATATGGATGACCCACTGGTCATAGAAATCTGGAATCTGGTATTTATCCAATTTAATAGAAAAGCAGACAAGAGTTTAGAAGAATTACCTGACAAGCATGTAGATACAGGAATGGGTTTTGAGCGTTTGACGATGGCCTTGCAAGGGACGACTTCTAATTATGATACAGATGTTTTCTCTCCTTTTATCAAATTTATGGAAAAGGAGTCTGGTAAAAAATATACGTTTGACTATGCACCTGATGCGATGGTAGACATTGCAATGCGAGTAGTAGCTGACCACGTTCGGGCAGTGAGTTTTGCGATTGCGGACGGACAGTTGCCAAGTAACACCGATGCAGGATATGTAATTCGTCGTATTTTAAGAAGAGGGGTTCGATACTATTATTCGTTCTTAGACATCAAAGAACCTTTCTTATATAGACTGGTGCCAATGTTGTCAGATATGTTTAAAGAAGTCTTCCCTGAATTGAAAGCCCAAGAAGAACTGGTTTCTAAAGTGATTCAAGGAGAAGAAAAAACTTTCTTGAATACCTTGGAGAATGGCTTGCGTCGATTTGCTGCTTTGGAAGTAACCAATGGACAAATAAACGGCGATGATGCGTTTGAATTATTTGATACCTATGGGTTTCCAATTGATTTAACAGAGTTATTAGCAGAAGAGAAAGGACATAAAGTTGATAAAGTAGGTTTTGATAAGGCTTTGGATGCACAAAAAGCAAGAGGTCGTGCTGCTGCTAAAAAAGAAGTAGGGGACTGGATGATTTTGAACAGTGGCGAAGAGGTAGAATTTGTAGGGTACCAAAGCTTGGTTGTAGAGGGAGCGAATGTTTTAAAATATAGAACCGTAAAAGCAAAGAAAGGCAGCCAATTTGAAGTGGTCCTAAATAAAACGCCTTTTTATGGAGAGAGTGGGGGACAGCGAGGCGATACAGGTTTATTATACTTCGGTGAGGAGAAAATTCCAGTGATTGATACCATCAAGCAGAATGACTTGATTGTACATATCGTGAAAAAATTCCCTGCGGATTTAAGTGCAACAGTCAAAGCAGAAGTCAATGCAGGCAAAAGGCAAGCGACTTCTTCTAATCACTCTGCGGTACACTTGATGCACGCTGCGTTGCACGGCGTATTAGGTGACCACGCTTTGCAGAAAGGGCAGGATGTGGATAATAACCGTTTGCGTTTTGACTTTTCTCACTTTTCGAAAATCACCGACGAAGAATTAGCGACTATTGAAAAGATTGTTAATGAAAAGATTCGTTTAAATATTTCTTTAGAGGAAAAATTAATGCCGATTGCAGAAGCAAAAGCTGCGGGCGCAACGGCATTGTTCGGTGAGAAATATGGCGATACGGTTCGGATGATAACTTTTGATAAAGATTTTTCTAGAGAATTATGTGGAGGAACACACGTTCCTGCAACAGGAGAAATCGGTCAATTCAAAATCTTATCGGAAACAGGCGTAGCAGCAGGTATTCGAAGAATCGAAGCAGTCACTTCCGCAAAAGCAGAGACCTATATTAATAAGGAGTTAGCAGAGTTGGATAAAATTCGTGGTTTATTCAAAAATGCCACGAATACTTCTGGCAATGTAGCAGCTTTGCAAGAAGAAAATAGAAAATTAAAGAAAGAGATAGAAAAATTATTAGCAGACCAAGCGAGTGGATTAAAAGACCAGTTAAAAGCGAAAGTCGAGCAAGTGAATGGCTTTAATTTCTTAGCGGCTAAATTGCCGTTGAACGATGCTGGTGCGATTAAGACGTTGGCGTATCAGTTAGAAAGTGAATTGGGGAATGCGGTCATCGTCTTTGGAGCAGAGGTAAAAGGAAAGCCGCAGTTAATGGTTGCTGTGAGTAAGGAATTAGTGGAATCGCATAAGTTGCACGCTGGTAATATGGTGCGAGCGTTGGCGAAGGAGATTAAAGGTGGCGGTGGTGGACAGGCTTTCTTTGCTACGGCTGGAGGGAAGGATGCTAGTGGATTGGATGCGGCTGTTGGGAAGGCGAAGGGGATGGTGGCTTAAATTATAAATAAGATAGGGGTGTGGCTTTAATTTGATGTATAAAATATAATGTTAGAAAAGTTGTATAAAATTCAAAAGTCGTAATAAATGCTTCAAAAAAGCAGAATTGAGCCTCAAAATAGCTAAATTTCCGACTTAACACTAAAAAAAAAGAATATGTCAGCAAAAATAATAACTGAAAAAGCAGGAAAATTGACATTGCAAGTAGAAATAGATTTAGATGCTAATTCCATGCTTAAGTCCGAAGAACAGATACAATCAGCCTTAAACGAATTAGGCCTACTAGCTACTGCTAAGGCCTTAGGTCAATTTGATACAAATGGCTTACCAATAGAGGTAAATGGAGAGAAACTTACAAGTAAAGGTCAAGAAAAAAAAAATTCAAGCCCCCTACGGAGCAATAGAAGTGAGTCGTCATGTCTATCAAAGTAGTAAAGGCGGTAAAATTTATGTACCCCTAGAAGTAGATGGTAGAATTATTAACCAAACGACCCCTAAATTTGCCAAGCAAGTATCGAGCAAATATGGGCATCTAAGTGAGCGTAAAGTACAAGCGGATTTATTGGATAATCATGGTAGAAAAATTAGCCGTAGCTATATACAAAAGACGACCAAAGCAGTCAATGAAATAATAGAGCAACAAGAGCAAAACTGGAAATATAGTCTGCCAACAGTAGCCTTGGGCGCAAGCACTATAGCAATAGGATTAGATGGGACAACCACTTATTTAGTAGGACAAGGCTATCGGGAGGTAATGAGTGGCACAATCGGTTTTTTCAATGAAAAAGGGCAAAGAGTGCATACAATTTATGTAGCACAAGCTCCAGAATATGGTAAAGAGACGTTTAAAGCACGTTTTTCAAAAGAAATAGAGTTAGTGAAAGCATTATTTCCTACCGCTAATTATGTAGGATTAGCAGACGGAGCGGCAGATAATTGGAGTTTTTTAGCCCTTTATGTAGAAGTACAACTTTTAGATTTTTGGCATGCTAGTGAATATTTAACGCCAGTAAGTAAAGTAGTTTCTAAATCTCAATATGAACAGAAACAATGGTATGCTGGAGCGCGGCATTTTCTAAGATATAAGGAAGGTGGAGCAGCAGAATTATTAGAAGATATGATAAGTTTTCGGAGCAAAAGAACAACAAAAAGTAAAAAAGAAAAATTGGAAAGTTCCATCACTTATTTTACCAATCATCAACATCAAATGAACTATGCACAGGCTGCTGAACAGCGTATGCCAATTGGCTCTGGAATAACAGAAGCAGCTTGTAAAGTTATCGTTAAGGAACGATTGTGTTGTTCAGGAATGATGTGGAAAGAACCTAGTGCTCAAACTGTACTCAATATTAGAACTTTGAATCATACACAAGGACGTTGGACCCAATTCTGGGACTTATTTGACCTGTATGGTAGGCAAAATTAGCTACATCAGATTAGAGCCACACCCTAAGATAGCTATGCTAATTGCCTAATTTAAAGGCTTTTGTGAGGTGATTAAATAGCAGTATCTAACCTTTAGATATCTAGGTTTTAT